>CM023448.1:105821521-105958968 GCA_013339765.2 Haemaphysalis longicornis | reverse complement strand
AGCTCGTCCCTTCCGAGGCTCTTCTCGGCCTCGTGCATGACCCAAGCCTTGCGTTCTGCTGGTACGATTTGGTCGTTGTCTCGTAGAGCAAGTTCCTGATTAGGGACCAGGCCCTGCCCTGGTGAAGGCTGCCGTCGATGCGGCTGCACACCTCGTCCCACTGCTGTCTACAGAGCAACGCGCTGTGCTTCTTGATTGCCCGGTTCAGTTCTGCAATCTTCTTCCTCAGTTTTCTATTCCACCGTTGCCTTTTCCCGCGCTCCTTGATCGACTTCTACGCTTCGAGCAGATGCGCCAGCTTGTTATCAACGCATGCGACGTCCTCGCCCGTCTCGATCTTCTTGATCGCCCTTCTGACTTCTTCCTTCAGCCCCGCCGTCCACTCTTCTATATCTGCGATGTCTTGCGCCGCCGCGCCGTTCCTCCTCTGTTTGCGGAAGGCGTCCCAGTCTGTCCTCTTGTGCTCGATCTTGCGATCACCGCCACCGATCAACTCGACCTCCATGATGTAGTGGTCGCTTCCCATGTCTTCGCCGGTGTTGCGCCACGTCACCTCTCCCCCGTTCTTGACAAAGGTTAGATCCGACGTGGTGTCCCGTTGAAGCGAGGTGAGGCCTATTCGCGTGGGTTGCTTGGGATTCGTGATGAGCGTGTACCCCTGCTTCGTCTCGTCGTACATGAGGTCTTTCCCTTTGGCCGTGTCTTCCTTGTAGCCCCACGAGTGATGCGAAGCGTTAAAGTCACCCCCCTCCCCCACCACCACTGCTTCTCTCTTGGATTGGTTGCTCGGCGCTCTCAGAAGGGTCTTGAATTTCTGGCCGTAGTCTTTCGGATTGCTGTACACGTTCACATCGAACACCCCTTGTTTGCATCCCCTGCCGAGCACGATCTCGACACACACGTGCTCGCACTGGCCCTTCTTGCCCTTGCTCAGCTGGTGCTCCACGGCGGTGAGATCCTTCCTCACGAAGGTACACACACCGCGCCGACCAGACGTGTTGGCGTAGGCGCTGTACCCCGGCAGGGTCGGGTCTTTCACCACCGTTTCTTGTACCGTGATAACGTCCGGCTTCTTTGACGCACCATTTACGTGTTGCTGGAGCATCGCTCTCTTGTTGCTGAAACTTTGGCAGTTCCACTGCCAGATCGTGAGCGACTCCGTCGCCGCTCTCGACCTCACTGCGCAATGGGACAGCCTTGGCATGATTGTTGCTCTGGTTGGTGCTGCACTTGCTCTTGGAGATACGGGTGACTAGCGAACGGCGCCGCAAGCACCGGACTTCGTATCATGGGTTTCAACGTCTGCTCTATGTAATCGAACCGCTCGTTCAAGCTCCTCTGCGATACGGCAGTTGCGGTGATCATTTCTTCCAGTCTCGCGAACCGCTGCTCTGGTGCCGCCGCCATGTTCCCGAATCCCGACCGTGGCCGCCAGTCTCTCGAGCTGGGCTTCGTAATTGTGCTTCATCGCCGTTCTTGCCTGCTTCTTGGGCGCCTCTTGACATTTCGTCTTCTTCATCCCGGACGACCTCCATCGCCGGTTGCGATGTTGTTTCCTTCCCTTGTTGCTCTCTGCTGTCTTTCTTGACTCCGTTTCTGCCTCGACGTTTGCTTAGCTGACGAAACGGCCTCTTCGGTCTCGTTTGCCTCTGTTTCTGTTGCTGTTGTTGTAGTTGCGATTGTAGGCTCCCACAGTCTCTTCTCCATCTCAGCCAGCTTCCTTGCCAGCGTCTCGTTAGCCGCTCTTAGCTGCTCGCAGCACTGGTTGTTACTACTCTTGTTCCCGTGCGACGCCTTCTTGCTTTTTCTCGCCGTGGCGTCAGCCCAGCTCACTCCCTTTCGGGGCTGCTGGGCGCCATTTCCGCACCCACGCGAAGTGCTCCGCGAGGCACGACGGGAGGGATGGCGTGACGGGCTCCGTGACGCCATCCACCGGCGGCGTGATCCGTGGCGTGACGCACTTCGCAATGCATATCGGGAAGCGGGGCGTGATGCATGGCGTGATCCACTCGCGCCCTGTGACGTTACGTCGTCGCCACCTGCGCCTGCCAGCTGCGGGAAGGATCCCGGCGACAGCGCCCGCTGCTTGTTGCTCCTCGGCGTTTCTTCGTTCCCCACCGTCTTCTTCGTATTACGAACGGGATTTTGAATCTCGCTCTGCAGGCCCTGTCCCCGTCGGGTGGCCCTCGCCGCATAACTTTCACTTTGGGATGCATCTATGGCTGTCTCTTGGGTTGCTTGACCGCACGCCAGGCAGGCCCTCGCGTTGGGCGTCGGACACACGTTACTGCGATGTCCGATTTTGCCGCAGCTCCTGCACACCTCTTCCGTCGGAATTCTTTTGATAGCTCCTTTCACTGTGCCGTGCATGGCAGTCCCGTACGCACTGACTTCATACTTCGTTTCTTGGACCTCTATCTCTGTGACTCGAACGTATTTTTCCGCTCGTTATGCGCTGGGTGTGCTGAGCACTATAATGTTCTGTTGAAAATTGGGACACGCCGTGTCGTCTGTTTGCTCCGTTTTCTCGATACCCGCGGCCGACATGATGGCCGCCGCTACGCACGCCGCGCCTCTCTTCGCTATGTCTAGCCCTCCGCGGGGTCTCAAAACGATCTTGATTTCTTCTGCATGCATACTCGGCATGCGGACAGCCCGAATGACCTCTTTCCTCACGTTCCTCATTCTCGTAGTCTTGTTGCTAAGCGCTGAATTCTCAATGCCGGTAACGGCGGTAGGCTCACCTTGGTCGTCTCGTCGATTCAACGGCTTCTTCTCTCCGTACCCTCCGATGTGAAGCCATCCGGTCGATCTCTGAAACTCTTCGGGTGTAATTTCTTCGCCTTCCACTTGCATGCACATCTGGGTCGTTGACCTCTCCAACGCTGACTTTGCTTTCGAGTCTTCGGCCATCTCGCTCGGCGAAGTGCCGGCGGTTAGGTTTAGCAAACGCTCAGCGCGTTAGGCTTAACCGCACCACGCTAGCGACGAAAGTTAACAGTCCGACGAATAGGTGAAAAACGCACCTTTTGCCGAAAATCCGGTATCGGTTGATGCCGCGCACCTTCACGCACGCAGTAGTAATAAAAGTTTCGTGGTTATGGCCAATTAGTACTGTGTAGTTGGGCATTAATTACAGAGCCGATGTGAACACGTTCGCACTCTGCGGCGATCGCAGCGCCTCCCCCAAGGGTGTGGTTAAGTGCATTTCACTTATCTCTGGTTTCACTCTTTGTAGAGCCACGTGTGTGAATTCAAGTGACGTCGCATGGCTAATCGTTGTGGGTGTCGTTTACAGATTCGCTTTCCAACCATCTTCGCAGTGTGTATTGGCGCGCAATTTGTTTAACTGCGGACACGAAAAATTACGATTTGCTGAACAGCTTCGCTGTTAAAATGTGGTTTGGCAATTTGTTCCAATCTTTTATTGTGCGTGGAAAGTATGAAAATTTATAAGTATTTTTTCGGACAGAGTAAGGGGATGAACTATGGCTGTGTGTATGTCAGGTTGTCCTCGTGCCTAACGGTCGAAAAAATGGTGAGGGTGATAATCCAGTCTCACAGCTAATTACAGAGTCCAGAAAAGCTAAGCGGCCAATATGACGTCTAATGTGCAGTGGTTAGATTTTGTTCAGTGCCGCAATAAGTGATGGATAATCAGTTCTCTTATATTTATTGTATACAAACAAAGCGAAAGGCCGCCCTCTGCACCTTGTCTAAGTCTTTAATGCTTTTGTTCGTGTACGGGTCCCAAACAACCACTGAATTCTCCATTAGGCCTAATCATGGAATTGTATGCTAACAGCTTAACTTCACTGGGCGCGCCTCCAAGCTATTCCGTAAAGGACTGCAGTTTGTTAGGGCCGCTGAAGTTACATGCTCAACGTGGTCATTCGAATCTAATCTGGAGTTTAATACAACACCCAATTACTGAAATTTGCTAACCTTCTTGATTTATTTGTTATAATACTAGTGTCAATGTACATAATTGGGAACAAAATAAAAAAACAAAATAACAAAAGTATAACCACACGAAAGGCAAAGTTGAAGATGGCCTTATCCGAACTAAAACGACAAAAACAGCCCAATCTGGCTACTAATAGCCAAATGTGGCTATTAAGAAAACTAGGAAGGAATACAAGTGACGAAGCTTGCTCACGCATTAATAGACAATTCTCACGATTTCTGTACAAGTTTTATGTCTCATCCTCAAGGAACGTTGCTAACTTAGCTATGCTCACCTGCTTGTTTCGAAATTTTCAACCACCACGGTGGCTCAGTGGCTAAGGCGTTGTACAGCTGAGGCCAAGGACGCGGTTTCGATTCCCGGCCGCAGCTGCCATTTTCCTGATGGAGGCGAAAAGCAAAAAAATTACACCATCTTCCCGTGGGGAACCCTGATGAGGATGCGAAGCATCGTGGCGGTTCCGTGTGGTTCCATTGTGTTGCCGTTATGTTGAGTGATGTGGTTTTTACTAGCGCCAGTGGGAATTCCGCGTCCGGGTCCACACCGGTGGCAAAGGCACGCAAGTGCTGTTGTGTTACGGTGAGTAGGCGGTGGTTCTCGAGGCACCGAAACTCGTCCATCATGTTCTTGTCGATGTTGTCTCTGTGGTAGAATCGGTAGTCTCCGTCAGCTTTGGTGAGGTAAAGGTTGTTGACATTGGTGCACCGGCTGAGAGCAATGTACACGCCCTCCTCTTTGCAGCTTTGTCTTCTCGTTCTTCTTCTTCTTCGGCGGTTCCCCTACGGGAAGATGACGACGGTGGTTGAACGCGAACCTATCTCGTGATGGATTCTTTGGTTGGCCAATCCCTAGGGGCATCCTGCCACAATCAGCATCAGAGGCGCTGCGGACGGGGCTGGTTGAGCTGCAAGGCGCGTGGCGCTTCCCGCCACAGCTTTCCCACGGGAAATTCAGCATCCCCCTCTAAAGTTTTCAGTTCGTCGTTTCCGTTGACGTTCAGCTTCGCGTGCCTAGCTTCTTGACGTAGTTTGAATGAGTCAAGGACATAAGGCGCGTTCGTAGCACTTGCTCTGTCCCGGATTTGTAGCGTAGTGGAAGAGCACCGCGTACCTCCCGTTGCGGCCGAGAGTCGTGGGATCGAAACCGGGCGCCGCTAACTATTTCTTTTTTTTATAGTGTAGTATCGCGGAGCTGTGGGTGTAAGGAGGAGAGTTTGCGCATGCGCAGTGAGCGTGTGGACGGCGCCGCCATCAACGACGGAGGACAGGACCAGGCGAGCCTAAGAAATGCTCCGCATTTAAACGCCCGTGTGTTCGAGATTTCGGGGCACGTTAAACATCCCCAGGTGGTCAAAATTAATCCGGAGCCCTCAATTCCGGCGCGCCTCATCGCCTGTGTAGCGTCGGCGCGTTAAACCCACAATCAATCAATCAATCAATCATCAATCAATCAATCAATCAATCAATCAATCAATCAATCAATCAATCAATCAATCAATCAATCAATCAATCAATCGAAATTTTTAAGTTAATTTTTCATGTTTGTGTATTGTCACGCGAGCGCACGCATTGAGACCAGTTCGCCTGCGCCGTTCCCCCTCGCCCTCTTTCTTTTCTCCCTTTCGTTTTCGAGCTCTCGAGGATATTATGTTACGCGGTCAGGCGTAGGGGAAGCCCCTCTTCCCGCGGCTGTGGTGACAGAACGGAGTACGAGTCCCATAGCGAAAGGAGCATACCCCCCGAGAGCGACAGTCGTGTTTTCTGGTATGTATCCTGTATTTGCCAGGCAATAAAGCCTTACTTAGATTTCTGGAGTTCCAGCGTGCCTCAGTACTCGAACCCATGCGCGAGTCTTCGGATTCCACTGGGGCCAGTGTACGGCTCGTAGTACTTTCTCTAGCGAAGCTAGCCGGTGTCCTCTGTTATACCGTACGTACAACATTGATAGAAGCATCGTCCCAGGTAGGGTATACGCTGTATCTATACGGAGGAGCTGGTCAACGCAGATTGCCACCGTTTATGCGAGGGTGTCGGTACTAAGGCCCCCATTAAACGAAGCGTGCTCTCCGCTCTGCGACAAGCTCCAGTATAGACGAACCGGCCCCTTGAACACCGAGGCATAACGTCGAGCACGCCGGGGACGAACAACAGTGTTTATGTCCCCTTCGAGAGCGAGACGGATTCGGGCATGCGCACCCATGAAGGATCCGTGACATTCGATTCCAAATATTTTATTAAGCAATTCTTATCGCTCTAACATCAGCCACAGCGTGCTGCTGTTGGTACGCACGCACACACACAAGCCACCACGAGGTGGTGGCGCCGAGAACTTAAAATGGTTCGCAAAACAGCGGCGCTCGCGGTTGGGGTGTAAATGCCAGCAAATCTCGTTGGAAGCCCTGATGAATCTGCACCCAGTCACTTCGTTCCAGCATTTCGCCTGCATGCAGAGTAAAAACAGCAGCCCTTGTAACATGATTGATAGTTCACGGGGCGTCACACAAGCATAAATACAGGATGTGTTGTGCGGAGCACTATGCCTCGCGCATCACAGATGCCTTAGCGGTGGGACTGCAGCACTTCATCCCACTGTTAGCTTCCACGCCGCATAACTTCACTTGTATTAAATACCACAGAACTTGCAGCTGCATAGATCTAACATTAATCAAGTAATCTCAAGAATCAAGGCGGATCGTATCACGTATCAACATTTTTTGCAGCGGCTATAAAACACTCATTAATATCAGGCACTAAAGACTATTCCAAATGTAATGGAAATCGGTTTCCTTACGTAGTTCATTACCCGAAGAAATCTCATACACCTTTGCTGGTGCGGTGTTGAGATGGGGAACGAATTTTTTGAATTTCTGGTTACGTGCACTGCACAAAATTGCAAGACCTAGAGAATCGAATCAATTTCACTGGGTATAATGATTGAGCTCTAGAATGTTTAACCTCGTAAATAGCACCATACCTTGGTACTGCGGGAGGAAATTCTTACGCTTTTGTTGGGGCTTGCGGTACTGTCAACCCCGAGTAGTTTGAGACACTTACCGAGCCTGATGGGAAAATATGCAATTCCAGTGGGCCAATAAACACCATCTCTTCACTCCTATACCCGTCTACACATTTGCCGCTGTGAGCCCCAAACATTCGGGATTTCTTACAATGTTGAATGACCTATAGGGACCGGGCGGCCGTCGTAAGGCACAACCGTCGTTTCAGCGAAACAGCAATAGCGCCGCCCGTGGCGAACCGCTCGTCAGTGGAATGCCAGTGGCGGTCAGCGCAGCGTAGTTGTGCGTGGCTTTCAGTCGTTCTGCTGCGGCCCAGCTGGCAAAGCGTAGATAACCACAAGGGCTTTTTTCAGATCGGTAAATCTTGAAAGTAGAGGCGACCTTTACGAGGCATGCCATGAGTGTGATTTGCACCCATACTCAGTAATTACAAATAGCAGACGGTGTTCAATGCACTAAGATGGAAGTCAAGCTGGAATTGCAAGTTAGATCCTTCGTGCAAAGTTTCATGCCTGCATGCAGTTTGTTGTATCGAGGAATATATTGCAGCTATATGCTCCTACAAAGCCGGGTGTGCAGCTGATCCAGGAATGCTGCGGCGGGCCTTTAGCAGTTGATGACGAAACGGCGTCGTGCACAAGCGAAAGACAAAGTTAAGGGGGGGGGGGGGGGGTGCTTTCTAAGACTTACACCAAAAACAAATTGTGATGGACGACGCTCCGTAACTTCATTTTTAGGTAGAAATGTGTTTAATTTCACAGAAATACGCTACTACAGTCATCGGGAATCGTTTACAGAATAAATACCGCATTATAGTAGAACGTAGTTCTCGTGGAGAAAAGCATTGCTTTACAAGAGTTGCAATAGGTTGCTGGCTAGTTGGTGTATGGTTTAAAAAAAAAAAACAACCCCGAAGGATGAGAGACGGAGGGTGCCAAGAACCTGCCCCAGTTTCACAACTGAACGTTCAACGCTGCGGTCGGGTCTTACAAGCTGCCACCTACGCTTGAAAAATCATGCACTCCTCCGTCCAACGACGATGATGGTTTATCGCAAAGCTTTCTCGTGGGGTTTCCTTGGTTGCCTTCTGGATTTAAACTTTGACTAGTTGAGCTTTTGAATTTGACCAGCGCGCAGCTTTGGTCTTTTCATCGCAGCGTCTTTGACTTTGACCCTTTCCCATTCTATTTCGCACGAAGAAATTTAAGCTTCGCGATCAACCATCGTCGTCGTTAGATGAAGGGCTGGATGATTTTGCTGTTTAATTTTGCACTTCCATGCACCCCTCTCCAAATCCTAACTGCTTCAAGCGTGTCGGAAATGCGTCTTTTTCTGGAGGGCTCGGGGCTGATGCATCCCTATTTTAGGCAACTAGTCGCGCGTTTTTGGTTTCTTCAAAAGGCATTACACGATTTTTTACGTACTCGGCAAAGAATACTTCAGCATTAAAAAAGACAGGCTGACGGTAACACTGCCACATTTTTAACTATCGAAGCCAGCCTTCAATCCACGCAGGTGGTAAAATTGGAAGGAAAGGGAGGCTGGTTTGTAGCTTGGGCTGTTGGATGGTTGAATAACTTCGGCTCTTGATAAAATTATCTCTACAAACGTGGGAGTTCCGTTTCGGCTCTCAGGCTCCCATGCTGTCAGTGTCGCTCACAAAAACCGAAGGCACAAAGTTCGCTGTTACAGAAAGAAGGTGTAAACTGCCGCGACGTTTGCACGGCCACACGGTAATCGATCTCGTGCGTAAGTGCATTTCTCTTCAAAGCACGCGCATCGAGGTATCCCATCGTTAAGGCTGGCGTGGAAACCGTAGTCATTGAAACTAGTGAAGATAATTTAAAGGGGTAGAAAGGAATACTAATATTAATAGTTTTATTCCTGCTCAGATCGCGCGGAGCCAGGCGCAGAGCGCTGCAAAAAGCGGTCATGTCAATGTAGCCCATTCCCAAACTTGGAAGCATGCAACCAGTTTACGTAGCCGTTAGTGCATTTAAGAAGAAATGAATACTAATAGTAGTAGTTCTATTTGTACTCAGATCGGGTGGGACCAAGCGTAGATCGCTGCAAAAAGCGCTCATGTCATTGTAGCCCGTACCCAACATTAGAAGCGCCAACTTTGCGGAGCCGGTATTGTGCCTAAGAAACCAACACATTTCTCTAGACTTCATTCCACCGCATATATCAGCTCACGACACCACCAAAACATTCAAGCCACCGAAGCACGAAGCAAACACGTAAAAAACAACGGGAGGCTGCGTAGTCCAATGCACCGGCTCATTCCACTAACGAAGGGAGCGCCGAGTGATGGCGCCACCAGTTCGGCTGCCCGGTCCCTATAGGATCTCCGGTACCTATTCTTGCAAGTTTCGAACGCATAGCTAGCTGGCTGGCTGGCTTTCTGGACATTTTGTTACAGCTGCGGTTTCAACGTAATTCCAAATAATTCTGCGAGAAACTCTCGTCATTGCTTCACATTTAAAAAGTGTAACTATCTTGTACATTTTTTTTTGTCATTTTTAAGCCCTGTAACCAAAATAACAACCTCATAAATCGGTAGGTTCACGCGGTAGGCATTTTCGCCTTTATGAGACAGAGACCATCAATGGAGGCGCTCCTGCCGCATACAGACAAAAGTGATACACCTCATTTATATTTCCAAAGACCTCGCTCATGCACCTTAACGTCTGGTGTACTCTGCAGTAGTGAACACGGTGCACTTAAAGTGACACTGAAGTGATTGTAAACCTGGCGGGATTACTAGCGCAAATTGTAGTCTGGCGTCTCTAGGCCATGTTTCTACCACTCACTGCGTTTACGCGACTTTATTCAGTATAAATTTAAATTCGAAAATGCGGTCCTCTCTGAATCCTCCTTGCCGATTTCCTGTGACGTTTCGAATGACGTCAAAACAAGATGGCTTGCTTGACTTCGCTACTGCACGGCTCGCCGACCCTCCGACAGAATCAGTCTGCCCAGCGTTTAGTCGGCCGGCCGCCGGCGGGTCGTCGCAATTCGTTCGCTCACTTGAAACTAAGACACGGCGCGTTTGTGCCTGGAAGAATGTCTTTAGTTTGTTAGTTTGTTGACTGTATTAAGCTCTAAGTCCAAGTTGCTCCACACTAGCGACGATTCGCTGACTGGTACACTAGTATAAAACTCTAAGGCCAATTGAAGGCGGGAGAACAGTAATCGAAGCTTAATATAGGTACTAAGGAATTCAAATCAACCACACCTTTTAGCGTACAGCGTAAAACCAGGATGCGGTGGGGACTTTGCGCTGGGTGAACTAGCACAGCGGTTAGCAGCACAGGAATGCAGTTGCTAGACATGAGATATTGTCGGAATTTGGGGGACGCTCACTGCACGAACGCCATTCAAGAAATAGTCATCTAAGCTGCTTCAACTGCTAAAACTAAAATAAAAATGCAAACTGGCCTATACCTTATATTTCCACCCCTGGCAGTGCTGGCTTATGGCCGAGTGGTCTGGAGCACTAGGTATATTCTGCGATTCGCGAGTTGGAATCCCCGATAATGCATGTTTTTTAAAATTTGATTTCTTTGTTTTTGGGCAATGTTTTTTATACTGAATACACCATTTTTGCGCTGTAATGTTCATTTCTCCACGAGCGAGTTCGCAGAACGCGTGTACGCACGCTCTGGAGAGTTCTCGTGGGTGTGGTGTTGCCATAAGCACCGACTGCTTGCGGGCACAGTTTCCGAACAAGCCGACCCTTGGTCTGGTGCGAACATGCCTCTTACGATACAGGGACGAGCCAGGCAAGCTCCGAAGGTAGGGGAAAGCACATCGTATTTAAGCGTCTGCGGTGACGCGGAGGGCATTCCTCCACTGCGTACACCTCAGTTAGTGATTGTTACGATTCAAAGCCGTGCTGGTAGGCTTATCTGACGCATTTTAGAGCCGTAAACACGGCAGAAGCGCGGTATGCCGTTTAATGCAATATCGCGAATATCCAGCCAACGATAAAGTCGGATGCCAAGCATGTTTCACGGAACCGAAACTGGTTTTAATTCTAATCTTGGACATCTTCCAATCACGTATCACCTTATATTGACGTTCCGGCTTTAGTTGGTGCGGCCGCCGCGAATAAAGCCCGATAAACGATGAATAGCGTGTTTTTTTGAGCCAGTCTACGCAGCGCAAGCAAAAACAGGAGCTTGACAAAGTCGCTTCAGTGTCCCTTATATCCACGCTTTGCGGCGCTTCTTAGGGTACTGTTTCCGAGCACCCCTAAAATACGTTTCTCGGGTGTGGAAAATACCTTCGGCAGCTGTCTTCACGAAGATCCAGAATACGTCAATGGGCACGGGGTGGTTGATACCAAGGCCAGGATAACGGCCAATAGGGGGACTCTGGGCCGACCCACTGCCGCCTTTTTCCCCTTTCGGATCGCGGATTTCAGGTGCCACTGGGAAGTGCTCGGTGGCTACGCTGTTTCCTGGTTGTGGGCTCTGCATGGGTTGCAGAGAAATAACAGCATGAACAAACAAATGACGGATAGTTAGGCACGCCAACCCCAAAATATTGTGCATAAGCCGCGTAGATTTCTGCTTGTAGAGCGCCGACCACTATCGTATATAACATATGGGTATGCAGTACGCGCACGATTCGGAGCACGGACAAATATTTCTTGTGGTCGACTGTCCCACCGCTTACGCTCAAAGTCAATAAGCAATATTTGATTGATTCATTGATTGATTCATTTATTCTTTGGTTCATGCCCAGCGTGCTCCAGGCCTCGAAACATTGGCCAATACACCACTGCCGGTATGTATCACTTTGCTAGACTAAGTGCAGCAACGTTAGGCCTGCTTAGGCCACACGTTTAGCGTGGAGGTCTCACGACGACGACCGGTACTTTCAGCTTGGCGTACAGCGAGTGCTTTTTTCTATAAGTACCGTACGACGACGTTAGACCTGACGTCGTGATGTTAAGATTAAAGTTCAATTTTAGTCTTAACGGTCAGTAACCTTCAAGTTGAGCCTTACGACGTGCCAAGCAACGTCATACTCACTCTAGGTCAAGATCCTTGTAGCGGGGTACGACGTCAGACCTCAAGGCGTAGCGTTTGGCCTAACGCCGAGCTGTTGCATGTCCGCGTCGCACACTCCCTATGCTGCTCATAAACTTTGGCGCAAGCGCGCTGTAAACTGGAAAACTTTGGAGGCTTCATGAAGGTGTCTTAAAGAAAGAGGTTTCATGGATGAACGTTCACGAATTTACCGCGATGCCGGCAGAGGCTTGGTGTGAAGCACTAAAATGTGAAGTTTCTTTTGCACACACCAAGTTCGCTCCATACCCAAGAGCCATGGTACTGGTGATAACATGGTCCACATAATCTTCAGGCTAGAGAAGATGCGAAAATGGGGAGAAGCGTGACATTCCCAGCTCCCTTCAACTTTCGCGAAGGCGTGCGACGACGTGGACCACGACGTGGATCCCCATAACACGATATATTTATTGTATATGGCAGTCAAATAACCATGCATCAAAGGGTATATAAGGGTATCAATCAAAGCCGGCTACGAACATGGGATTGATGAAGAGGGGCCCTGATCGGGCGCTTTCAAGTAGGATAATGAAGCCCTGTAAGGGAGGAAACTTGGAAGTGGGATCTGCAGTAATTCGTTTTTATGCCAAAAAACTAAACCCCACTACGCAAAAATCCAGCGACAGCATGAAGCAGCGATGACCGAGAAACGGCTGCCGGCGCAGAGAGAATGGAAGTAAAGAAAAGGAAAATGGGAGAGCAACTGGAGTCTACGTGTACCCGAACCAGGGGCCTACGGAATGCGAGTTCAACACGCAAACGCTGTAGCGCAGCAGATTCGTGGCGCTGGGTAAATAAGGGTGGACCTAGTCATTGCCTTGGGGCCTCCAACGAGGAAAATTGTACTAGGAGTGCGGTCCGAGGCCTACAGGTGTAATGTGAGTACGCTAATTGCAGAACTAGCGATGCACGTCTAGGCCAATAGCCTATCTGAACTGCTAACAAGGGCGAAGAAGAGAACAAAAAGAAAGCATCCATACCCCCCCCCCCCCCCATGGGCACGTGCTAATACCTTAAAGGAGAGCAGGAAGAAAATAAAAGAGAAGAAGAACAACAAAGGCGCTAATGCAAAGGATTTTAGAGGCGGACATTATCTGCTGACATGCCCACACACCAGCTTACATTCTTACAAAACGTCGCTGTGCATTCCCATCCCACCTTTGCATGGAGGAGTAAGTTTCAGAGTTTTCTGCTATACAGGAAGCATCTAATATCACTGGTAAATTCGAGCAAGAACATCTCTCGACCGCCTTTCTGCCTCTTTTGTTTGTCCTCGAGATATGCTGAAAGCGTCTGTTTTGAAAACAACCCGGAAATATGGGCCCGTGTTTTCCGAAGTGGTCCTCAATGTATGGCCTAAATTATTCTTAAGTCTACGAAAGCACCTCACAGAGGAATACATGCAGAACACTTGCGTTATTGGTTGAGAATTTCCACAAATTGAGCTTAGATGTAACACAGAATTTTGCAATCTCAATTTACCATGTTCAGTTATTAAAAACAATGTTGAAAAATCCGCACTGGGCGCATACACCAAGTAACGGCTGCTTTTAGGTTCAGAAACACTCTTCATTGTACACCTTACGTGCACGGAGCTTTTGTTAGGTATTCCTTTAAATGAAGTTTAAAAAGGGTCCGAGTCAAAGCGCGGGTCGTTTAGGGGGCACATGGCCAAAATATCGATATATGCCGAGACCAACAATTACATAATAAATGAAGGAAAATGATACCACAGCTCACGCTTTAGGTACATAATTTATGGCGAAATAATCTGCTAACCTAATACCAACCCTGTTTTAGAATAGCTTGTGCGCCTCTGAACTGAATGAAAGGCAATTTCAACACCTACAGGCGCTCGAACAGGATGTGCGCCCCTTTTTCAAAATCGATTTAATTACGACCTGGAACGCAAACGCAGTTCACACGAGTGGGGCCTGCGTGAAAACTCGCAATAGCTGCAACGACAGATACGCAAGCTCTAAAACGGAAACAGGGGCCAGTACCTTCATCTGCTGCAACGCCGCCCCGTGGTGTGCGATCGCAGCCGACCGGCCTGGCGGTCCGCACCCCGAGAGCCGACGGGGAGGCCTGAGACCGGGCTGCAGGCGCTGGTTGCTGCTTCACTAGCCGCAGAGACCCCGACGTCTCGCCGCTCCGGTGCCATGGCTGGCCTCCTATTTGGTACCCGGAACGGCTGTGCGGGCAGAAGCACGTCGAAGCCTGCGAGAACCGTTTTCCCACGGAAGAGACGGCAAGGCCTCTCGAAGAATACTTCTCGCGCGCGTGCGATCGACCGACTGGCACGCACGCATGCGGAAAATGGGAAAGACGACGATGGGAATAAGAAAAACGGCTCGGACTTCGTTAAATGAACAGCTAATTGAAATGGCTCTTAGTCTTGTAGGAGACGATTTATTTTACTTCCTTTCTGGAAATTTACCAATGTTTACAAGCTCCAACCAACAAAGGCACCAGTTTACATTGCTTGGGCTACTCTCCGCTTTTAAAGGAACACGCTGAAGTGAATTTGTCAAAGAAAGGCTTTTGTTTGCCTTGCATAAACTGGCTCAAATAAACACACTGTTTATCGTTTACCCGGCGATAAAGCAATATTTAATTTATGAAGCCGGAAAGGAGAAAAAACAACATGAGGCATTTCGGGAGCCGGAACAACTAACAGAAGTGACGCGTATTCGAGATGCGATGGGATTAGGTTGATGCCCAAGATTGGAATTCAAAAACCAATTTCGGTTTCGGTTCTGTGAAATAACATGCTTGGCATTCGACGTTATCCTTGGCTGGGCATTCTCGGTACTTCGGGAATCGGCACACCGCGTTTCTGCCATATTGTCGGCTGTAAAATGCGCGATTAAAGCTTGCCAGCGCGGCGCGGAATCGTAACCGTCGTAACGCTCACTAGTCGAGGCGTACACAGTGGCTGAACCAAGGAGGTTAAAAAAATTTTTTTTTAACCTCCTTGGGCTGAACGCTCTCCGCGTCATCGGAGACGCTCAAATGCGAGGCGCTCCGCCCCCACGTTTCGAGCTTGCCGAGATCGCCCCTGATTCGTAAGAGGCGTGTTCGCACCGGCTGACTCGGGACTGTGCGCGCAAGCAGTCGGTGTTTATGGCAACACGGCGCCAATGAGAACTCGCCAGAGCGTCAGTGTCGGTCTGCCTGCAGTCTGCTAACTAGCTCGTGGAGCAATGAAGGTTCCAGCGCCAAAGAGTGAATTCAGTATTGGCCTCGAGGACATACCGTGGCGCCACCTACGAGTGACGTCACTTGTAGGACGCCGAATCGTGCTGTCGCCTGCTACAACACATTTCCCGTGCGTATGCGGAAGCGTTTTTATAGTCATGCCCGGATTTGATTACGATCACTGCCATAGCCTGTACTCTGCACGGCTGATGTTTACTTTTCGCGACTTGTCCGCAATGTATGAACGGTATGAACGCGAGTTTTTAACGCCTTCGAGCGGGTTCGGACAAGGCTATATATAATTTTCATTAGGTGCTCGGCGTGGTAATTTATAATTGCAGCGTGTTTTCTATGTTTACAGTAAGCCGGAATTTCTCAAGCATCAATTTCGAAACTCACGACTTCTCACAGAAGGCGAGGCTTTAGAATAGGAGAACCGAGCGTTGGGGGCTCCCAAGAAGTTAGAGGAACCCAAACGCAACACGCGCGTGCGTGACGGGAAGGCCTTCGCCAACAGCTCGCAGCCGGCTTCGGATGCACGTAATCGGATGTTTGGGAACTTTAGGCTTGGCGTCGCAGCAGATATTTCATGGCCGTTAAGAGTTGCGAGTGACAGTCCCTAACAGAACGTTTCACCGCGCTGGGAACTCTGTAAGCGCAGTGATTTCCGTTGAAGCGATCGACGATCAAGATACCTGCACGGCCTCGGCCGATTCTTGCGCGCAAGCATAGCCATCCTTCGGCCGCTCGCCGCACCGTACGTGAAAGGGCCGGCGCTGCCGGGACCGACCTCCGCGGCCGGCCGGCGTAAATCGCGGCAGATATTTGAACATCGCTTTGAAAACCATAGCTGATGACACTACCTATCATCACCCGCCGCGGTGGCTCAGTGGCTAAGGCGTTGTGCTGCTGAGCATGAGTTCGCGGGTTCGATTCCCGGCCGCGGCGGCCGCTTTTCTGATGGAGGCGAAAAGCAAAAACGCCCGTGTGTAGGAGATTTCGGCGCACGATAAAGATCCCCAGGTGGTCAAAATTAATCCGGAGCCCTCCACTACGGCGCACCTCATCGCCTGCGTTGCGTCGGTGCGTTAAACCCCCACAATCAATCAATCAACTACCTATCAGAATTTTTCATCACACTAACATCCACTTTCACCAATCTAGAACTTCTTTTTCACGACTTGTGTGATTTTAAAAAGCGGCGACAAGTTGCTGCCGCGACCTGCGTCGGTTCGAGCCGCACCGTTGGCCGTGCGGGCAGGCACGGCGGGTGCGTGTGCTTCTGCGAGCAGTTATCACTTCACGATTTCCTGCTTTATACATTTCTTGCAAACAAGGGAAATCTAGAAACTTCACTCGGCGATCGTCGTAGTCCACATTGTTGAAACGGGGAAACAAGCCGCTGCTTACGCTTCGGTCGCATACGTAATACACCACCACGCTCATGGTGTTTGCGGATAATCTACCACAGTTTATACGGTTATAAAGTCCCCATGAGGTCGAACTGCGCTTGACGCACTGAGAATTAACTTCAAATGAAGGAAATTGACACGAAAATACTTTTAGAACGCGCTTCCTAAGCGAAGTGTCACGCGCTGCAAGCCAACTACGCAGCAAGATAGGAACGGTGATCCTACAAGTGACGTCAAAACGATCGCAGCGCCGGCCTCTCCAGTGGTGGGCCTCGCGGCCAATAGGAAACACTACGTAAGTATGAAGAAAACAACTAAACAAAAGAAACACCTGCGCTATCGGAGATTCGAAATTTTGGATTTGCAAAACAATGCACCGGGTGTGTCAGACCACTCAGCCACTTTTTTCTTTACTGCATGGAAAACTTGCAATGATTACAGACTTCAAAACTTATAAGTCATCCCAGAAGATGGACATCCCAGCTGCTACAATAACGCGTCCGTCATAACTAGGGCAACCAGACACACGCGTCCAACAGATGCAGCCACTCTGGTGGGTGACTTTGCACCACATAACTTCCCGCACCAACGCTGCCAGTTTCCAAAAATGGATTTCGATGGGCGAGGGGGTTCCGCATGCGGTCAGTCCTGCGGCACTTTCCTAAGGCATACAATTCCATCATAAATATATACCATAGGACACTCCAGTAGTATCTCGGAAAGACAAGAACTGAATTGTAGATGGGGTAATGTCCATGTCCTTTTTAACAGTTTGTTGCAACACATCCCTGAAAAACATGGCATCCCGGCACAAAAGAAATCAATGATCAAATGGGTTCAGGTTGATTACATGAGCAACAATGGCCGCACCGAGGAACAGAGATTTCCTTTTCGCGCAACCATTTTTTCATTGGGAGTGTTGGTGAATGCAGCTTAAGGGAAAAAAACGTTTTTACGTTTGGCGGAAGACACATACGCACCACAGCTTTAAAGCACTGTCCCTATGGTGGCCAATGGGGGGCTCACGATAAACCGGTACTTGGAACAGACTCTCTAATAAAGTGTTCGTCAAAGCCTTCCTTGAAAGGGTAAACAGATATTGCCGGGAAAATATCGCAGTAAGAAAGTGAAAAGTGTCGACCAGCTCCTTTAGAAATCCCTAAGGCGGCTTCGCAGTAACTTCACCCGGTGGAGACAAGCAAAAAAAAAGGTAAATGAACACTCATCCGTTGTTGAATAACGCTGAGTAGATGTGAATGATGCGTCAATTTATAGAAGAAAAAATGACACGCAAGATGGTGTACAACGAAAGGCGTTAGCCCAGCACTCACAGACATTATTGTGATACAAATTGTCACTACGCATAGGTTCCCATTCAGACCCCTACACAAAAGTCGCAAAACCCCACAACGCTGTTGTGAACGCGAATTTGAAATATATATCTTATTACCTGTTTATTTATTTTTAGTTTCAGCAATCCCAGCAGCTTAGATGTCGATTTCTTGAAGAACGCTTGTGCAGGAAGTGCCCCCGAATTTCCACAAATATCTTGTCTCTAGCGACCGCATTCGTTAGGCATAAAAGCGATCGCAAATGTGTGGTCGTGCTCCTGACTGCTGTGCTATATAGTTCGTTCGCTAAACGGAAAACGTGCTTCGTGCACTTTGGTTTTACCCTGTACAAAAGACGTTAGAAGTTTCGGTCGATTCCTTAGTACCCGTATTCTTTAGTGCTTGTTATAACTTCGCTGCCTCTCCTCTCGCCTTTAATTTGCCTTAGATTCTCCACTCGAAGCGTCGCATGTGCTCTTGTGAGAAGCTACTTTAAGTTTACAGACTTTACTAAGCTTGATGCAGTCTATGAAGTAATAAAATAAATGCGCATTCTTCCAGGCACAAATTGTGTCTTGGCTTAGTTCCAGCTGAGCGGACGAATTGCGACGACCCGCCGGCGGCGGCCCGACTGACTCTGTCGGAGGGTCAGCGAGCCGCGCAGAAGCGCAGTGAAGCCAAGCAATCTCGAGTAACCGTCGTACGAGACATCATAGGAAATCAGCAAAGCGGATGCAGAGAGGTGGAGAGCACTTTCGAATTGATTTTGCTACTAAATGAAGTCGCGTAAACGCACCGAGACTGGTCGAAACATGGCCTAGAGAGACCAGACTACAATTTCCGCCAACAATCCAACCATGTTTACAAATAACTTCAGTGCACCTTTTCGTATGCCGTGGCAGTCACATGTACGGAATTATGTTTGAGATCACTAGCGTTCTACGCTCCGCACGTTATCTTTCGCCTAACTCCTCCAAGATTGTACGTTAGAAGCTATTCTAGTAACGTTTCGTTAGACCATAGAGAAAGAAAGACTTGCATGAGAGGACACAGCCATGGACTCCCAGCGGTCTGTAGCGTCGACTGTAGCGCACCAGTTATGCGCGGTGGCCGTATGAATGCTTGGAATGCACAGCTCGCGGCGACGGGCACGGACAAGATATTTCGATGCTTTGATACATTTTAAATAAGTGCTTTAGTGTTTTTATACAAGTGCGACAAGGCAAGGGAACACAACCGCACAACAAATTGATTCTCCATGGTAAACAAAAAGGGAAATCCAAAAGAATAAGTAATTTGCTGAGTCATACTATGAGTGAATGGAATCGCCTTCCCGAACCGCTAGTGTCTATACATAACAAGCTATTCAAAGCCGCCCTACTTGCGCATTTTTCTGATGTTTCATAGGTCTGGATTTCATGTTTAAAACGGTAATATTTTAGAATCTTGATTGTTTTGGACATGGTCTTATGTCCGCATCATATGCTGGTACTACTTGTTTATTGTTCAATTTTCCCCGTAAACTCCCCTCTGTAATGTCCTCAGTGACCTTGAGGGCACTGTTTCAGAACGAATATTTTCTCCCAGAACAAAAACAAGCCAGGTAAATAAATTGCCAAATACGGAACGTAAAGAAACGCGGGAACAAACCAACACCGCTAAATAAAAAATAAATAAAACAGATAATTCAAACTTCTTCAGTAAACCGCGTTGCGCGATAATTTTAAGCGCGGTTTTGAATAAATAAATAATATGCTTGGAATGTAAAATTTTAAATAAGTAGTGTTTTTATACAAGGGATAAAAATCAAAATAAATTGTTTAATTTCTCAGTGAATAAAGCAGTGTTTGTATCGCGGACAAGCGCTATATAACAAAATATTTCGAATAAAACCACTTGCAAATTTAAAACGGTCATTGTTTTGGACATGGTCTTATGTCCGCATCATATGCTGTAACTTGTTTATTGTTCAATTTTCCCCACTCCCCTCTGTAATGTCCTCATGACCCAAATAAATAAGCTTAAGGGTTTATGACCCCAATGTATGAGGTTATTTTTTTGACCGTGGCAGTTTTGACCGTGGCAGGAGTAGTTCTATTTGTTTGAACATAAATTAGGTGTGCGTGCAAATTGAAGCAGCACCATTAATAAAACAATCAATTCCCAATAGGCCCTTGGGATATGTGCAATTTACTAAGTAGATAGATAAAATTTCCCAAATGGTGTCTTCCCAGTAAAATCCAAGGGCCGGGCCGGGAGATTCCCATGCACCGACTGAACCTGTAGGGGCCGTCCGCCACCAACGCAGACAAATTCATATGCCGTCCACTGCCACAGCGAACACTTAACTCGGTAAGACGCGCGCTTGGCGCTTCCTGTGTGTAGCACAATTGCGTATCCAATATAGAGTAACAGTAAGTAACACGATAATATTTTAAAGACGATAGTTTTTCTTGGGCTACTTGAAAGTGAAAATTTTGGTCTGTCCGTATGTCGGTTTGTGTGTCGGCCTGTCAGTCCCGATCAGCCGCCCGGCCAAAGTTTAACAGATGCTGCACTAGAGATTTATATACCCACAGCCAAATCTAAACGTCTAAGTCAGGTGGCAATGTCCATACTTGTCAATATTGTTGAGCCAGAGCAAGTTATTGTCACGAAGCCAAAGATGACGGAGTTCTCTTCAAGGAAAATAAGTTTATTAGAGCGAACTTGCGCTCCCCTAACAACTCAAAGAATACACAGGCGGCGAAGCAGCACTCAGCAAAGTGACGTGCGCTAACAGGCGTCGGCGAGTCTAATACCGCGGCGTCTGCTCTGCAGGCTTTTATCTTTAGGCGCGCGTGGTTCTCCAACCGTCGATTCACATCCAGAACATTGTAGATCAAGGAAGATTATTCTACGCTAGTGAAGTTAGGGCGAAACAGTTTCCTTATCTGAATGAGATAGCCCGTACGGCATAAAAATAAAGAATGGAACACGCGCTTCGCTGGCGACACAGATAACAGAGCCTGGTAACAGAGAGATAATAGATAAGATAAGATAATAGATAACAGAGAGATAATAGAGAGATAATAGATAACAGATAACAGAGAGAGAACGATCTTTAATGAAAACTGGCGATGTCAGCCGAGCTAAGATGCCTGGCTTGCTACGCCAGATGAATGCGATGACGATGATGATTATAATGATGAAGATGAATACATATGATTTTAACTAATTACAAAGTCTGACCAAGACTTGTGTCTTTTAGGTATGTCAATAAGGCTTTCGTTGCACGAGCGACACGTTTGGAAGAATTCCAAGGACCTAATACGTCCCTCAGTTATAGTTTTGCGGGGAGCGGCCGGCCCAGGGACACTGCGAGAGACACTCTTTGTGTAGTAAAGCGCACAGTCACATATTAGGTGTTGGAGGTATTTACGCACATCACAATGGGGGCACAGAGGCGAGGAGGACTGGTTGATTTTGTAGCAGTAGTATCGCGTGTAGGCGACGTTCAACCGCATGCGGTGCAGTACTGCTTCATCATGCTTGGATAGTCCAGGTAGCATCTTAAAATTACAATACGGGTCGATAGAGTAGAGGGGCGCGTAATGGCGGGATGCGTCTGCCCAAGGCGATCGCTGCATGCTCCATGCCACACTAGATGCAAGGACTGAAGCATCTTTGCGAGAAAATGCCACCGGTATTTTTGATCCGCGTTTGTCATGCGTTGTGGATGCTGCAACGTCCGCCTTCATATTTCCAGTTATCCCGCAATGGACAGGGAGCCGCTGAAGTGCTGTTTGATGGTGCGCTTGCAGAGCTTGAAGATGTAAAGCTTGTACATCAATCACAAGGTGATCTTTGGGGAAAGACGCCAGACATTGCACTGCAGCCCGAGAGTCCGTGAAGATGGCCCACACGCGTGCCGGCTGCGTGATGATGTGAGCCAAGGCCATCCGCAGAGCTGCAAGTTCGGGAGCCATGATGTTTTGTGGCTGAGCATGGCACTGAGGGTGGTGGGGGACGAAGGTATCCACACTGCGACAGTGGATGATGTGGATGACACCGATCCATCAGTGAGCAGATGTGTATGACCTCCGTAGTGTTGTACATATATTCAAGAGCAAAAAATTGTAGGCAGGTGGAACATGCTCCTTGCGTGTAATTCCGGGCACCGTGGTCACAATTTTTATGGGCAGGAACATCCAGGGTGGGTGGAGATGAAGTGATGGCGGCTGGTAATGCTGCGGCAGGAAGTCGCACACTTCAGGGACTGAACTTGGCGCTAATGGGTGGTCACGTTGCCTGGCCACAATACGCAGTCGCACGCGGAGAAGCTCCTGCGTGCCGAGAGCCAAGGGTGACAGACGTCGGCATTCCGTCAATGTTCCAACAGTAGAGGTAGTTTTCGGAACACCAATGCAAGTCCTCAAGATCTATGCTTGCATGGACTCTAGAGCCTTGATAGTTCCTTTAGAAAGAGGGACCAAAATGGCGATGCTGTAGCGTATGAGGCCAACGCAGAGCACCTCGTAGAGCCGATGGAGAGAGTTAACGGAGCAACCGCCGGAGTTTCTGGAGAGCATACTGAATATACGGCGATTGAGGTAAGCTTCTCTGAGATGGCCGACATGAGGTGACCAGGTGAGTGACCTCAAATTCAAATTCAAATTTATTCATTTATGTAAAATGTCACCCCCAGAAACCTATAGCTGGGAAGGTATGGTATGTCAGTGCCGCCAACAGTGAGCCGATAGGGCGTGAGGTCCCGCTTCGTAAAAGCCAACGCAGCACATTTGCTTGCCGAAATTTCCATTCCTCGTGCTGCCAAGAACGATGCAATGGAGTTGATTACTCGCTGAAGTCTCGACCGTAGCACACGTCTGTTACGGCCAGAGCTCCATATGCAGATGTCGTCCGCGTACAAGGAGATTTCAACCGACTGCGGCAAGCATTTTTCCAGGCCTATACTGGAGATGTTGCACAGCGTGGGGCTTATCACCCCGCCCTGGGGAACACCTCGAGTCACTCTGTACAGTGCTGAGTCGCGGCTGTGTGTTAACATTTATACATACCTATCGGAGAGATAGTCTGATAGCCATGCATACATGCGGCCTCCTACTCCTGAAGACTTCATCGCCGAGCGAATAGCATCATGCGCTACGCAGTCATAGGCTGATTTGATGTCCAGGAACACGGCAATGATGATGTTCCGCCGATACTTCACTTGTTTTATGCTGGTTGCAAGGGCAATGGCATTATCATGGAGTGGTCGGGGGAAAAGTTATCGAGTCATGGAGTGATCGGGGGAAAAAGTTATCGACAGGAACTGTAGATAAATTATTGCACCGTTGTCTGTCAAAAAGTCAATTCCGAGGATTACGTGGCGGGAGTGGTTGGGCAAAATGACGAACGTGGCAGGGTACGTGGTGCCATCGATGGTGACGCGTGATGTGCACGTTCCACTTGGAGTTATGAGATGGCCTCCTGCTGTGCGTATGTGCGGACCGTCCCATGTGGTCGTAACTTTCTTCAGCTTAGACGCGAATGGTCCGCTCATTACTGAGTAGTCGGCTCGGGTGTCTATGAGGGCGACTACATCAAAGGCGTCGATAGACAGCTTGACGTTGGACGCCGCCTTCCTCGAGTTCCGGGTGCGTCGGGGCGTTGTATCTCGGCTTGCGCGTTTTGACGGTTGGGCAGTATGCGTGGTCGTTATCGTCGTCTTCTGAGCGGCGGGCTTAGTCATGTCGGGTTCGCGTCGCGCCATGTCGTTGTCCTCGTGTTCGGGAGTCTCGTCAGGGTTAGGTCGGGTCGTGGGGATGAGGGCATGTCGTGAATCACTGTCTTCGGCGCGTCCTTGCGTCGTTGGAGGGTTTCCGGATTTTTCGCCGTAGAGCAACTTCACCTCCAGCAGGTGCTGCTTTTAGTTTCCCCGCGTGGACTGGGGGACCTTCCACGGGGGAAGTCAGTATTGCTACGGCGGTTCGGCGATTGGTATGGGTAGGGCGACGGCGAACGGCTGAAACGGGCTGGACCACGGCTGGTGTTGGACAGGTATTCCTCGCTCTCAGATGGGCGCTGGCCGGGTCGGCGGCGAGGTGCGTCGACGGAGAACCCTCGCAAACCGAGCCTCTTGTAAAAGCAGCGACAGTAGATGTGGTCGGCCTCTCCGCAGTGGTAGTACAGCGGACGATTATCGGCGGTTCGCCATACGTCCGTCTTCCTCGGCGTCTGGTTTTGGGCTGCAGGGGGTCGGGCAGGCGACAATGGACGGCGGAATGGCGGGGCTTCTTGACGACGAGTTGGAGGAGGGGGGCGGGTCGACGAACAGCCGCGGAGTAGGTCATAGCTTGTGGCTCGCGTGGTACTTTGGATGGCGTAGAAGTCCCCAAAGCGAGTTGAATTTATTCCCAGATCACGTCGCTCATAGAAGTGACTTGGGGTTGCCGCGTTGTTGGGAATAGTTTCCGCAGTTATTCCCTGACGACCGCGTGGATTGTCTCACGTAGTGTGTCAAAGCCATTAGCCCCGGCATCGATCGTGTCCGCAACTAGCGCATTGATTGGACGGTCGTCCGGCCTCGTACGAATTTCCAACGTCTTCTCCATGGCGGCCGCATCAGACGCGAATTCGGCCACCGTTTTAGGGGGTTCGCGGACAAGGCAAGCAAAAATTTCCTGCTTTACTCATCGCATCAGAAATTTCAGTTTTTTTTTCTTCCGTCATTTCCGGATCCGCGCGACGAAATGGTCGCTTCATTTTCTCAACGAAGATTACGAATCCTTCGTTGGGGTGTTGCGTTCGAGTTTCCAGCAAAAGCGCAGCTCGTTATTTTCTCACCACGGTCGTGAAGGTCTTAAAGAACTCGCTTTTGAATTGCGTCCAGTTGGTCAGGGCGCTCTTGTGGTTCAAGTTCGAGCTGTATCCTCCAAGTAAAAGAAAACATGACGGAAGGTTTCTTCATCGTGCCACCTGTTCAAGATTCGGACGCGCTCCAGCTTCTCCAACCATTCCTCCGGGTCTTCAGCGGGGCCTCCTCGGAATGTTGGCGGTTCGCGGGACTGCTGCAGCACGATTGGTGACGTTGTTTCTTGCACCATGGTTGTGGTTGCAGTGGTCGTTGTCGTGGGTCTTTCTGGCAGGAGGCCGAACTCGAGCGGCAAACCTTGTAGTTGGCGGATGGCTCTAGTTGGACTGGCCTGGCGGCTTCCAGAGGTCGTAGGGAGCATAAAGGGTGCGTACCCAGCACCTCCACCAGATGTCACGAAGCCAAAGACGACGCAGTTCTCTTCGAGGAAAATACGTTTATTGGAGCGAACTTGTGCTCCCCTAACAACTCAAAGAATACACAGGCGGCGAAGCAGCAGTCAGCAAAGTGATGTGCGCTAACGAGCTTCGGCGAGTCTAATACCACGGCGTATGCTCTGCAGGCTCTTTATCTTTCGGCGCGCGTGGTTCTCGAACCGTCGATTCCCATCCAGAACATTGTAGATCAAGGAAGATTGTTCTACGCTAGTGAAGTTAGGGCGAAACAGTTTTGTTATCTGAATGAGATAGCCCGTACGGCATAAAAATAAAGAATGGAGCACGCGCTTCGCTTGGGACACAGATAACAGAGCCTGGCGCGGCCGAACAGTAAAAACAAACAATAAGTAAACAAACCCGTACATGGTTCGCGGAATATTACGCATATCTTGGGCAAGACATCAATACTTAGGGGCTATTCGCAGAGCTTCGAGAGCGTACTTAACAGTAATATGAGAGTGGACTTGATTTGGCGTTCCTTGATCAAAACGTGCAGATTTGACAGGCAAGTCTATGCTTTTAGCTAGTTCACGAGCGAAACCAGCAAACACAAGCAGGCGTCATCATAATGTTCTATCGTGAATGCCCCTGGTGCAACCAGCCAGAAGGACAACGTTCAGCGACATGATCTGCAGTACCATGCACAACATAGCGGACCACATCATACGCCAAGTCATTTTTTAAAACCATAAAGGTATATCTCATCAAAGACAGAAGTGCAAACATGATCACACTAATTTCAACGGGAAGCAGGTGTCGCAATCCACCGGTACCACGCCTGGTGTCATCTCACCGTCAGCTAGCCATGGTCTGAATGATCCCTGTATAGGCAAGCTGAAAATCGGAGCAAAAATCTTGCAAGGTTTCGGACCATGGAATGTTAAATACAGCGCAAATTTTTTCAGCCAGACGGGGAACCGGTTGCCCTTGCCCCTCGGTGTCAAACAATTGAACATAGACTGAAGGTTCAATAACTTCTCTGATACAGCGCCAACAGCCTGCGAAATGAATGGGACGTAGCTTGGTCTTGTGCTTCTGTAGCGTTGTGATGGTCTTCCTGTAGCTGGCGACTTGACCTTAGAGTCACTGGATTGTCACTCTGAGTTTCTTTGACGGGATAATTTGACGAATTTCAGCGTGCCGAGAAATGGCTTAGCTCTGCTATGCCAGGATATACGTAGCGTGAGCTAAGGTTCAGCAACCCAGTCCACTCCACTCCAGTCCAGTCCAGTCCAGACCAGACCAGTCCAGTCCAACACAGTCTAACCCAGTCCAGTCCAGTCCAGTCCTGTCCTGTCCAGTCACTGCTCCTCGCGCATGCTCAGCACGGCTCTTCACGAGCCACGTGAAACGGCTATCAAGCGGCTCCGGTGCAGCGTCAGACTTGGCTACTGCGCAATTGAGGCGCCAGTGCGTCTGCCGCGGCTATGACGCAACACAATCCATTTTAATCCAATTCAATCCAAGCCAAGCCAAGCCAATCCAATCCAATGTCCCTCGCGCTTGCGCAGAAGGGCCATTCACGGCACACGCGAAACTGCTCAACCTCGGCCAGTGTAACGCTACAAAACGGACGACAAAAGCTGCCGCCCGAAGACACGCAGAAAACCGCAATGTACGGCCACGGTCGCTTCGAGAAGCCTCGAGACACCCCCCCCCCCCCCTTCAGGGAGCCCGACGCGGCCCAGACTTCTTTATTTTAGTCATGAGAACAAGAGGAGACGCCAGACGCAACGCGAGTGCTTACGTTCCGTTTCGCTTTCTCACGTGTGCGTGCCTTCACGCAGTGAGTCGCCCTACGACAGTGCACTGGGTCATACGTTTTCTTTCCGTGGTCTTCTGTCTTGATCTATATGTAATTACGTTTTTCTACTGGTGAAAGACTTTAAATTTTTTCTATTTAGTTTTTTATATGAACCATGACCTAGCTTATAGCTAACAGTAGATATAAGTTGAATACTCGCGAATACAAATTGAGTACTCATGAGTACAGACTGAGTTCGAGTACTCATGAGTACAGATTGAGTACGATAACTAGAGAGTACAGATTGTACAGATTGTACACGTGTGTACAGATTGAGTATGAGTACAAGTGAGCACAGAAGAATTCAGTACTCATGAGTACAGATTGAGTAGGATTACTCGTGAGGACAATGGAGTTTGAGTACAAGTTAGTACGATTAGAAATGAGTATGTGATGAGTGAGTACGAGTGATTTTGAGTACAGACGAGCTTTTTGAGTCTGCGTTTGAGCGAGCACAGCGTGAATGAAAAAAATTGATTAGTTTGAGTGAGTTCTTTCTGTTTTACCTACCTAATGCGCTCTCAGACCCATACCTAATCTGCGCCGGATTTCTTTCTCGTGGTTGCGGTCAGCACTAACCATCTCTCCGAGGTAGTTATATTCTTTTAGTCCTGACGTTTTATTGCCTAAGCTTAAGAGAACACTTTTGGCATGCTTATTCCTCATTACTTTGTTATTCTAGTTCCTCAAGCATTGTTTGCATGTGTTCTGCAGTCTCACTCAGCAAGACTATGTCGTCCGCAAACCTCAAATGCTTCAAGTATTCCCAGTTTCTCGTTAATCCTATGTTTTCCCAGTTAAGCTTTCTAAATACCCCTCCGGACATGCTGTGAAGAGTTTTGGCGACACCCTGTCATACTCCCTTACTCCTGTAGATAGAACCTGTCCACGCTGTTACGATAGCTGTTACTATTCGGCGGGATTGCTTCGCCGCTAGTCTGTGCGCGCGTGGTATGCTGGTGTGTAGTGCGGCGAAGCTAGCTCATCAGACGAGTGTAGACACCACGATGACCTTTCGTGCAATGATTCACGCCGAGGCGGTCACAAACCGGAAGGATCCGGCGGCCGTCGCGAGGACGGCTGCGGCCTTCCTTTCCTACCCTCTCCGCGGCTTTATAGGTAAGCACGGCGACAATGTTTTGGGTTTCAACTTTGTTCGTGCCTTCGGTGAGCCAGCAGGACATCGCTCCCTCATCGGCGCGCCGGCTATCGCGAGATCTGTGGAGCATGTTCTTGGGTGTGCTTATACTTTTGGGGGCCTAGCGGAAACGAATTTTGACTTTTGGGACTCCGACTATAAATTTCGCCCTTTCGGCGGCCGACGAGAGAACGCTTAGGGATTTCGTGAGGAGGGTTTGTACGCCCGAGTCGTGTTGTAAGCTCACCTGCATTTATATTCCTGCATTTATATTCCTGCATTTATATTCCTCACCTGCATTTATATTATTGTTCCTGCATTTATATTTATTAGATTTATTAGTATAGGTAGTTATATTCTTTTACTTCTTCGATCGTTTAATTTCCTAAGCTGAAGAGGGCGCTCTTGCATACTTATTCCTCATTACTTTAAATTTATTCATTTTAGGGGCGAAGCTCCTTAAGTCATGGGTCTGTCCATCCCTTGTGTCTCGTGGTACGTGATCGCCGCATGCTTTCGGAGATGTCGCAAAGTGGGCCGCGTTGCACGCGCAAGAACCGGCTGCAACCGGCAGCGCAAACTCGGCACCGGGAGCGCGAGCTTGTCTGTGTTCGCCAACGGAGGCGCGAGCGCACGTGCACTGCGAGGGGGAGATCACGCAAGAGATCACGCCACGAACGCAGGCAGTCGTTCTCGGAGATCGAACGAGACGCAAGGACCTTTGCTCGTTTCCTCTCGTCTTGTTCGGGCACAAGTTCGCCCTAAATAAAAGTTCTTTCTTTACCGTTGTGTCCCATCCTAGTGACAAATTGTGGTGGAGGTGCGGGGTAGTCCTCGATGACGCGGGGTCTTTCACCACGTCTGGGCCTGGGAGCATTGACTCCGAAAATAAAAGTTGATTTGTACAATGTACGCACACAGTCTTACGTTTTTCTTAATGATGTAATGGGCGAACTTTCACGGGAGAGTTACGGTTACCGATGATCTCCCCCTCTCGAGCTTTGCCCCACTTATCATCATTCATTCCGTGGATATGGCATGATTTTTTTTTAGCCACACGGCCGCGCTTTCCGATTGTAGTTCCTCAAGCATCGTTTGAGGGTCTTTTGCAATCTCACTCATCAAGACTATGACATTCGCAAACCTCAAATGGTTCAAGTATTCCCCGTTTATCCTTAATCCTGTGTTTTCCCAGACAACTTTTCCAAATTCCCCCTCCAGATGTGCTGTGAATAGTTTTGGTGAGATGGAATTACCCTGTCTTATTGCCTTTCGGATAGGAAATTTACCGCTTTTCATGTGTAGGGTTACCCTGCCCGTGATATGCCCTCTAGAAGTTTTACGTAGGTTTCGTCTATTCTCTGGTCTTTTATTGCTTATAGAACGGTTGCAGCGAGTACGGAATCAAACGATTTCTCATATTCTATAATTGCTATGCAAAGGGGTTTAGTGTAATCTTCGGATTTTTCTATCACTTGATTGACGACATGGATGTGATCCCTGGTTGAGTACCCTTTCCTAAACGCAGTCTGCTCTCAGGGTTGTTCGGAATCCAGGCTGTCATCTGTGCGGCTAACTATAAATTTGGTAAACAGCTTGCCAACAACTTAGAGTGAGCTGATGGGTCTGTAATTCTTGAGGTCCTTGGCATCTCCCTTCTTAGTACTGCTACTGTTCACGAATTTCTGCTCTCAAAATAAGCATGCGCTTGTGTTTGGTGAGGACTTTAATATTAATATTTGAGAAATCACCACCCATCAAGTAGAATTTACCAGGGCCTTTGAATCTAATGTATACACCAATGGTATCACTTCTACAACAAGGGTCACAATTTATTCATTAATTACTATTGACTTGTTTATTACTAATACAGATAACATTGTGAAATCGTCAGGCAGAATTTCCTCCGATCTAAGCGATAATTGTTCTTTTTTCATTATTATAGAAAAGTGTCATTCCAAAGAAGCTCAAAGTAGATCGCTAACTTCCCGGGCAATCACAGATACCAAACTACAATCCTTTCGGTGAATGAACAGTGAAATATAGAGGACACATTGACTTAACTATCGTTTAGTGGATGAGGCTTACAATGCTTTTGTTGATACATTTAAAATCCTTAACGACATTTGTTTACCTTTATACCTAGACAATCATACAAAAAAATTAAAAATGCCATAGGTTTCCGTTTGCTTTTTGAGAATGATTAAAAAAAAAGACGGTTTGTATCATAGCTTTCTAATAAGAAAAAATTCCAGTGATGACGCTGTGTTTAGGCAGTTAGGAATAAATTAAATAATAAATTGCGGAAGGCGATGCTTGACTACTACTCTGGAATTTTCACCGTAAATAAGAAGAATCCAAAGCTAATTTGGAGGTCAATAAAAGAGATAATCAACAGAAGAAACGTAACGAATGACATTGAAGAACTATCTTTTGATGGATTAGCTTTTTTTAAAGAGCTTAGGAGCCCTATCTCGGTGTCAAGGCATCCTTCCAGTTGATATTAAGAAACAGATATACGATTCATTACTTCAATCTCACATTACATATCGTCATCTTGTTTGGGGCACCGCTACCGCATCACGCACTAACATGAATACAATTGAAAGCCTGCCAAATACAGCGATTCGCACAGTTCCGGGCGAAGAGGACTGTGCTCATACCAAACCACCCTTCATTGGCTGCAAATTTCTACCTGTTCACATGATGCTACAGCACATTATTGTTTCATTATTCAGTGCTAAAACGTCGCCCCGCAATACTTTCCTTATGAAAAGGTCAGCGTTGAAAGAACGCACACTGGCGCTAATGCTTGACACTCAGAAAAGTGGTTTCATCATAAAACTCACACGAGCTACGGCCAACGAAAGTTCGATATGTAATACGATCCACCCTGAATACTAATATAGATTTATTTGATGGTGCCAAAATGAGTAAACTTGATTTAAGTCAACACTTTTTAAGCGGAATTCCTTTAGGGTAGAAGATATTAGTGAGTTCACCTTTGGCATATTACATTGTTTTACGTTTATTAGTCCAAAAGAACATGTCGGATTTGCCTTTCAAATCCACATGCGTGTGCGTATGTTTCTTTTCGTTGTTCACAGCGTTGCTCGACCCTTTGGTTCTTCCGGCTCTTGCGTACCAATCTAATTTTGTCATTTTTTTCAGAAATTAATCCTTGATAAACTGTCATTTTCCCCGCAGGCGTGCATGAGTGCACTGGAGTTGCGCGTGTATAAGTGTTTGTGCCGGTGTGTGCATGGTCACACATGCTCTGCAAATGTTTGCTCGAGTACATGTGTTTAAATAATGTCATATGTGAGTGTAATATATTGTATGTATATGTTTATGCGTATGCAATTTTTTTAGTTTCTTTCGTTGATCACACCCTTTTTGGGAACAATAATTTTCTTTTTTGCTCTCTCTATCTCCCTTCTCATTTTTGCGTGACTGAATAATACGTCGCTGTTCTGTCGCTACCGCCTTATGTGTACGGCCTGAGGCCTCGTCAAGCAACTAAAATAGCAGCTTTTTATCTGAGGTCTGTTTTTCCTCTGGGGAAAATAAAAAAAACAATTCTTTATTGTGATTCAGAAATGAGGGCTAACGCGCACTCAATAAACAAAGTCAATACGAATGACACAATTAGCATGGGAGAGTCTCGAGTGAAAAGCAAAAGGGATTTAATAAATCGAAATTACCAACGTTCACTAACACGTTAAATTTTGGCTTGCATCGCATAATCTACATAATATTGCCGCCAACCCTGCACTGTGTTTGCATACTTCTGTTTTGTTTTTACCACCCGGCGGCGCCCGTCTGTGTTATCCGTGTTTCAAGCAAAGTACATGTATCCTTTCCTTCCTTTTGAAAGGAGCACGGCTATCTTATTTTGATAGGCGGAGTGTTTGGCCCTGACGTAACTACCTAGAATATTATTCTTTCATCTCCAGACTTTTCGTTGTAATTCGACGTTTCGAGAAACAATTGCGCCGCAAGATAAATACTCGCAGGGCAGCCGCCGTGGCATTCGATTGCCCGACAGTCGCCTGCGCACACATCTTTGTTGAGTGGTGCATCGCCACCGGTGTATCCTTGGAGTTGTCAGGGGAGCACAAGTTCGCTCAAATAAACTTGCTTTTCCTTCAAGACAGCTGCGTCGTCTTTGGCTACGTGACAATATCCTTACATCTCTCTCATCTTTGTTTGTCCCGTTCCGGGGAAGGAAACGGAGGGTAGGAGAGCTGGACGTCATTGCAGAGGTCCTTTCGAGGTGAGGGAACTTTTAATGCGGATGGCGTGTTAATTTGTGATTGTTCCGGAAGTTTGACACGGAAGAAATATTTTATAGCCCCATTGAAACATTTCTTCATTGGAAAGGCATCTTTCTCTTGACTCTTAAACTTGTTAAATTTGGCAAGAACATAAAAAAACAGAAGTTGGCCTAACGAATTATAGGCGTTCGTGAAATGTGAGAATTAACTTCTCGGGAGAATATGCAGGAAGCTGGTCGAGTAAAGCGACCGTATTGCATGGGAAACGTGTTATGCAACCTCTATTATATTGATACAGGGTAGAATGGCATTTACAAAGGTGTATTTACACTACTTATTTGCAGGTTGGTTATTACAGAAGACATTACGGAAGAGAGCACCGCGCAAGCAACGGAAGAGAGCACCGCGCAAGCAAGCGAACGAACTACACGCGCTTCACGGTCAGCGTCTTCTTGTGTCGCTGGCTCTGGTACAGGCCACCAACACAACGTGGCGGTCAGCAAACTTTAAACTAAGGGTCGACCAGAACCAAAACACAGCAACCGTCAGCACTCAGGCTAAGGAAGTGGCACAGAAGTTGTTCCAAGTGGCCAAGGTCATGAACGAAGGAACAGAACGCCTTGTGGAATTGCATGGGCTAGCCCCCGGCGGTGCTGTGAAGGAAGTGATTCAAGGCGTTCCAAAGTGACTATCCCAGAGATCAAGGACAATATACTTTAGGACGGATTCGAAATCTACACGGCGAGACGAATGGGAAACGACTCGAAAAGTCCTTTTAGCGTTCTGGGGGCCCAAAGTGCCCCCTACGTCTGGCTGTATGGAGCGGAGCATCGGTGCACCTTGCACAAGTAGACCGTGACCGTCTGCGAGATATGCTACGAAGTTGGTCACCGTAGCACTGCCTGCCCACAACCGGGAACCCGAGCTTGCCACACGTGCGACTTACGAGACCTGGCCCCAGACCACCCCTGCGTGGCGAAGTGGAGCTGTGCGGGGGAGATCACGTCACAGGTGCCAAAGGGTGCCCACAACGATACCTGACGCCTTACGTCATCAGGCAGAGACAGCGCAGGGCGCAGTCCATTCAAGATCAGACCCCAAGCCGTGCGCAGAGTTTACCTGTCGGCAACGCCAAGCAGGGGTGGGAGAAGCAGCTCCAAGCATCCCACCATGGACGGCAGCAGCCGCAGGAGGCGAAAATCAAGATAATGCTCGCAAGTCAAAGGAGCTGAACATAAGCACGACCACTCTCGAAACAAGACGACAGCCCGTTCACAAGACACGAACGAGCTCCAAAACAAGTAAGCTGGGCCCAACGGGTCTCTCCTACAGCTCATTCCCAAGCAACCCTCCAACACTCCCAACCTTACCACTCAGAACCCCACTCTTTGTGTGGAATGGAAACATCTTTCACAATTGCTAGAGAAACAAAACACATTAATAGCATCAGTTCGGGCTCGCTTAGGTAACTTGAGCAAACACATGCAACATCCAATGAAAAACGCAAGGTGGTGGTGGTAAAAACGTTTATTTGAGCTTTAGGGGAGAGGGAAGGGGAAGTGGTCAGCCTCCCATGTCCAGGAGGCCGCGAGCCCGCGCCGATTCCAGAGCTCGTTTCACCAGGGCGAGCTGCTGCTCCGGGGACGAGCTGGTCAGAGCGGACTCCCACTGCTCAAGGGTGGGGGAGTGAAGGGGGGTTAGAAACCGAATCCACCCGCAACACAGGCCCCTGCGTCTACTCCTGTCACAAAAACACAAATATCACGACCACCACAGATCCAGCAGACGTTTTTTGTATTACATACTTTCCATCAGCCAATAACTCGAAAACATCCGCCAAGAAAATCAGTCGCTACTGCAAGATTTCCGCTCCGTATACGCTACGATGACACTGCCCTGCGAGAGGAAATTACCACCGGCATTAATTCATCCACAGCTATCGGTTGCGACTGCGAAATCGTAACCACACTTCAAGAGAGGTCTCCCAAAGGGGCCATCAGAGCTCATTGCCGAAGCGTCCCATACTCACGCACTCCCGAGAACTTCACCCCATTTCTTCTAGGTGGCCGGACCCAGTCTTATATTACGATTATTCTTCAATGGAACTGCCGTGGCCCTAAACAGAAACCAGCTGCCTTAATTCAATTCATTAACACTCTTCACCCAAAACCTGCGGTTGTCGCCCTGCTGGAAGCTAACTCATCTCAATCTACCACTCCATCAGGCCAAAACTACCACTGCATACTCTAATTAGGCCTAATCATGGAACTGTAGCTTAAGTTCACTGGGTGCTCCTCCAAGCTTATGCCGTAAAGGCTCAAGTTCTTTTAGGGTCGATAAAGCTACATACTCAACGTGGCCATTCTAATCTAATCTAGAGTTAGTACAACACCTAACTATTCAAACTTGCAGGCCTCTTTGATTTATTTGTTATAATAGTGTGAATGTTCATAATAGGGAACACAACAAAAATCAAGCAAACAAAAGTATAAACAGGTGAAAGGCAAAGTCGAACATAGCCTATTGCGAAGCAAAACGGCAAAAAACTGTTGAATCCGGCCACTGAAAGACAAATGCCACTGTGAAGACAACTTGAAATGAATACAAGCGACGGAGGTTGCTAACGCATTAACCAAGAATTCTCGCAATTTCTGAGTCTGATCGGCTGGAAACGTTGCTAACATAGGTATGCTTACCTGCTTGTTTCGATATTTTCAACCCGCCGCGGTGGCTCAGTGGCTAAGGCATTCTGAAGCTTAGGCCATGGACGCGGGTTCGATTCGCGGCCGTGGCGGCCGCTTTTGTGATGGAGGCGAAAAGCAAAAACGCTGGTGTGTTGGAGATTTCGGCGCGCGCTAAAGAACCCTAGGTGGTAAAAATGAATCCGGAGCCCTCAATTACGGCGCGCCTCATCGCCTGTGTAGCGTCAGCGCGTTAAATCAATCAATCAATCAATCAATCAATCAATCAATCAATCAATCAATCAATCAATCAATCAATCAATCAATCAATCAATCAATCAATCAATCAATCGAAATATCTAATATAATTTTGCTTCTTTGCGTTTTGTCATGGGCTGGCGCGCCGGCTGAACCGTCCGGCCAGTTAGCCTGCGCCGATTCCCCCTCGCCCTCGTCCTTTTCTCCCTTTCGTTTGCGAGCACTCGGTGATTTTACGTTATGCGGTCGGGCGCAAGGGAAGCCCCTCTTCTCGCGGCTGCGATGACAGATATCGGAGTACGTGTCCCCGCGGCTTGAGCCATGCTTGGATTGCCCGAGTCTGTCTACCGTGCGCGAGTACTCGAACCCATGCGAGGGTCTTCGGCTTCCGCTGGGGTTAGTGTACGGCTGGTAGCGCTTTCTCTAGCGAAGCTAGCCGGGGCCCTCGGTTGTCCCGTACATTAGCCCACACAACAATATTGATAGAAGCGTTGTCTGCAGGAGGGTATACGTTGTATCTCTGCGGAGGAGCTGGTCAACGCAGATTGCCACTTTTCATGCGAGGGTGTGGGTACTAAGGCCCCCATTAAACGAAGCGCGCGCTCCACTGTGCGACAAGCTCCAGCATAGACGAACCGGCCCCTTGAACACCGATGCGTAACGTCGAGCATGCCGGGACGAACAGCAGTGTTTATGTCCCCTTCGAGAACGAGACGGATTCGGGCATGAAGGATCCGTGCCATTCGATTCGAAATATTTTATTAAGCAGTTCTTGATGCCGTAAGACCAGCCAAAGCGTGCTGCTGTTGCTACGCACGCACACACACACAAGCCACCACGAGGTGGTGGCGCCAAAAAACTTAAAGTGGTTCGCAAAACAGCTGCGCTCGCGGTTGGGGTGCAACTGCTACGAAATCTCGGTGGAAGCCCTGATGAACGTGCACCCATCCACTTCGGTCCAGCATTTCGCCTGCAGAGACAAAACAACAGCCCTTGCAACACGATTGATTGTTTACGGGGCGTCACACAAGCGTAAAGGGAGAATGCGTTGTGCGGAGCACTATGCCTCGCCCAATCAGAGATGTCCTAGCGATGCTACTGCAGCAGATCGTCCCACTCTTAGCTTCCACCGCGCATAAATTGGCTTGTGCTTAAATAAATACCAGAGAACTCGCAGCTGCATAGGTCTCACCTTAATCAAGTAATCTCACCATAAGAATCAAGGCAGACCGTATCAACATTTATACAGTGGCCATAAAACCGTCATTAATACCACCCACTGAAGCCTATTCCAAATGTAATTGAAATCGTTTTCCTTACGTAATTCATTACCCTAAGAAATCCCATACACCTTTGCTGGTGCGGTGTTTGGATGGGGAACGAATTTCTTGAATTTCTGGTTACGTGCACTGCACAAAATTACAGCACCTAGAGGATCGAATCAATTTAGTTAGGTTTAATGATTGAGCTGTAGAATAATTGGCCTCGGGTACTTGGTGAGGAAATTTCATACGCTTGTGTTTGGCGCTTGCGGAACGGTCGACGCCGCACGCGAGTTTTTTGGGAGAGTTACTGAGCCTGATTGGAAAATATACAATTTCAGTGGGCAAATACACACTAGGTCTCCACTCCTGCAGCTGTATACATATTTGACGCTGGGAGCCCGAACATTGAGGATTTCTTAAAATGGTGAATAACCTACAGGATGAATTATTCTTGCATGTTTCGAACGCATTGCTGGTTGGCTTCCTGGCTTTCTGTACTTTTTATCACAGCTGCGGTTTCAAAATAATTCCAAGCAATTCTGCGAGAAACTCTCAAGTAATGGCTTCACATTTAAAAAGTTTACTTCTCCTGTTATTGTTTCTCATTGTTAAGCCCTGGAACTGAAATAGAACGTCAGAAATTGGTAGGTTCACGTGGTAGATTTTTTCGCCATCATGAGGCTAATGAAGACCAATGGAGGCGTTCCTACCGCATCCGAGACAAAAATTATACCCCTCATTTATATTTCCAAAGAGTCGCTCATGCACATTGACTTCTGGTGTACTCTGCAGTAGTGAACACGGTGCGCTTAAAGGGACACTGAAGCGATTTGTAAACATTGCGGGATTACTAGCGCAAACCGTAGTCTCGAGTCGTTAGGCAGTGTTTCGACCACTCCCCGCTGCGTTTACCCGACCTTATTCTGTAGAAAAATCAATTGAAAAATGCTGTCCTCCTCTCGGAATCCTCCTTGATGATTTGCTATGACAGTTTGTATGACTTCAAAACAAGATGGCTTGGCTTGACTGCGCTACTGCACGTCTCGCCGACCCTCCGACGTAATCAGCCTGGAAGAATTTGCCTTTAGTGTGTCAGTTTATACACTATCAAGTTCTTAGTCCCAGTTTCTTCACGCAAGCACACATGCGAAGCTTCGCTGGTTGGTACGCTATATGGGACTCGTGAATAGGGTTCCACCCCATCTGACGCCTGCGAGCGTCACCTGAAATGGGCTCAGCGAAAGTTGTTTCTCTCTCTCTCTCTCTACGCTAGTAGAAAAACCTAAGGCCATTTCTAGGCGGGAGAAGAGTAAGCGAAGTTAATGGTGCGAAAATCAAGTGAAACTTGTATGGTAGAGCGTAAAACCAGGGTGCAGGAAGCACGTTTTGCGCTGGGTGAGCTGTCACAGCAGTCAGCAGCACGACTACACATCGGCGAACGCTTTTCCGCCTAAGGAATGAAGTCGGTAGACATGAGATATTGCGGGAATGTAAGAAACGCCTACTGAGCGGGCGCAATTCAAGAAATAGTCATCTAAGCTGCTTGGGCCAAAATCAAGTAAAATTGTAAACTGGCTATAAATTATATACTTTATATTTCCACAGAAGGCAGTGCTGGCTTATGAATGAGTGGCCTGGAGCACTAGGTATATTCTTTTGCGATTCGTAAGTTCGAATCCCCGATAATGCATGTTTTGTAAAGTTGATTTTTGTGTTTTTGACCAATGTTTTCTATACTGAATTCACCATTTTTGCGCTGTAACGCTCATTGCTCCTCGAGCGAGTTCGCAGAACACGTACACTAACGGGCTGGCGAGTTGTCGTGGGCGTGGTGCTTGCGGGCACAGTCCCGAATCTGCATGACCCTCGGCCTGGTGTTAACACGCCTCTTACGATACAGGGAGGCGCCAGGCAAGATCGAAAGCTAAGGGAAAAGAGCCTCGCATTTGAGCGTCTGCAGTGACGTGGAGGGAGTTCATCCACTGCGCACGCTGGGCTAGCGATTGTTACGATTCGAAGTCGTGCTGGTGGGCTTATCTGACGCATTTTACAACTTCCAACATGGAAGAAGCGTTGTATACCGATTATTGACACATCGAGAATGCCCAGCCAGCCAATAACGTCGGATGCTAAGCATGTTGCTTCACGGAACCGAAACCGAAACTGGTTTGAATTCTAATCTTGGACATCGTCCAATCACATGACACCTTGTATTGGCGTCACCGCTTTAGTTGGTGCAGCCTCCGCAAACCGCGCGCGGTAACGTTTCTTCTTTCGGGCTTTTTAAAATAAATACCGCCTTGTGGACCGGATAAACGATGAAAAGCGTGTTTTTTTTAGCTAGTCTGCGCAGTGCAAGCAAAAACAGCAGCTTGACAAAGTCGCTTAAGTGTCCCTTTAATCCCCGCTTTGCGGCACTTCTCAGGGTACTCTTTCTGAGCACCCTTAAAATAAGTTTCTCGGGTGTGGAAAATACCTTCGGCAGCTGCCTTCACGAAGATCCAGAATACGTCAATGAGCACGGGGTGGTCGATACCAATGCCAGGATGAGGTCCAACAGGGGGACTCTGGGCCGACCCACTGCCGCCTTTTTCCCCTTTCGGATCTAGGATTTCACGTGCCACCGGGCAGTGCTCGGTGGCTACACTGTTTCCTGGTGACGGGCTCTGCATGGGTTGCAGAGAAATAACAGCATGAACAAACAAATGACAGATAGTTAGGCACGCCAACCCCAAAATATTGTGCATAAGCCGCGTAGATTTCTACTTGTATAGCGCCGACCAGTATCTTATATATTTGGGTATGCAGTACGCGCACGATTCGGAGCACGGACAAATATTTCTTGTGGTCGACTGTCCTAGCGCTTGCGCTCTAAGTCAATAATCAATATTTGATTGATTCATTCACTCATTCATTTATTGTTTGGTTCATCTCCAGCGTGCACCAGGCATCGAAACATTCCGAGGCGGCACAGAAAGTGTGTCCCAAGACCGGGCCGGCCCGTCTATGGCCGCTTTCTGGCATGTCCGGCCAGCATCGAGGTTCTGGCAGCCACTGACCGTGCGTTGAACGTCCAACATTCAGCAACCAGCGCTTTCGTATTTCTCCGTCCGCCCGTGTTCGGACGCACAACGGCAGCTAGCCGGCTGCCAGACATTCAGTTCACTTTCGGCTGCCGATGTTGAGAAAGAGAATGGCCGAAGTACGGCCTTAGGGCATCCGTTTTTCGTTCGGGAAGCGGTGTTCAGCCGAAGCACGGCAAGCGAGCGGCCACAGAATATCCGTATTCTTGGGGCAGTTGGTGTTCCAAAGGAGACCGGCCGGAGCGCGGCTGCCGCGCATTCGCTCTTTCAACGGTGAACCGCGCGCCAATACACCACTGACAATATTTATTACCTTGCTAGTCTAACATCAGAAATGATAGTCCTGCTTAGGCCAAACGTTTAGCTTTCAGGCTTCACGACGACGACCGACTCACCGCGGTGGTTCAGTGGCTAAGGCGGTGCGCTGCTGAGCACGGAAGTCGTGGGTTCGATTCTCGGCCGTGGCGGCCGCTCTTCTTATGTAGGCGAAAAGCAGAAATGCCCGCGTGTACGAGATTTCGGCGGACGTTGATCACCAGGGGGTCAAAATTAATCAGGAGACCTCCACTCATCGTCTGCGTTGCGTCGGCGCGTTAAACCCTACAATCAATCAATCAATCAATCAATCAATCAATCAATCAATCAATCAATCAATCAATCAATCAATCAATCAATCAATCAATCAATCAATCAATCAATCAATCAATCAATCAACGACCGGTACCCTCAGTTTGGCATACAGCGAGTACTTAAGTACCGTACTATACGACGTTAGACCTGACATCGCGATGTTAGGCTTAACGTCTTATTTTACGGTTAACGGTCAGTAACCTTCAAGTTGAGCCTTACAACGTGCCAAGCAACGTCATACTCACTCTACGTCGATATCCTGGTACCAGTGTACGTTGTCAGACCTCAGAGCGTGACGTTAGGGATAATGCGGGGCTGTTGCATGTCCTCGTCGCACACTCCCTCTGCTGCTCATAAACTTTTGCGCAAGCGCGTTGTAAACTGGAAAACCCTGGAGGCTTTATAAAGGTGTCTTAAAGAAAGAGGTTTCATGAATGAAGCTTCACGAATTTACCGCGATGCCGGCAGAGGCTTGGTGTGAAGCACTGAAATGTGAAGTTTCCTTTGCACACACCAAGTTCGCTCCATACCCAAGAGACATGGTACTGGTGATAACATGGTCCGCAATATCTTCAGGCTCGGGAAAATGCGAAAATAGGGAGAACCGTGACATTCTCAGCTTCCTCATCCAACTTTCGGGAAGGCGTGCGACAATGCGGACCTATATTAGTAGTAGCCCCAGAACAGGATATATTTATTGCATACATATGGCAGTGAAATAACGATCCATCAAACAGTATGTAAGGCTATCAATCAAATAGGCGAATAAATCAAAGCCGGCTAAGAACATGGGATTGATGAAGAGGGGCTCTGATCGGGCGCTTTCAAGTAGACAAATGAAGCCCTGGAAGGGAGGAAACTTGGAATGGGAATCTGCAGTAATTCGTTTTGATGCCAAAGAATTAAACCCCACTACTGAAGAATCCAGCGATAACAGGACGCAGCGATGGCCGAGAAATGGCTGTTGGCGCAGAGAGAATGGAAGCAAAGAAAAGAAAAATGGGAGAGCAACGGCCAGGGTCTACGTGTACCCGAACCAGGGGACTACGGAATGCGAGTTAAACACGCAACCGCTGCAGCACGGCAGATTCGTGGCGCTGGGTAACTAAGGGTGGACCTAGTCATTGCCTTGGGGCCTCCAACGAGGAAAATTGTACTAGGAGTGCGTACTGAGGCCTACAGGAGTAATGTGAGTACGCTAATTGCAGAACTAGCGATGCACGTCTAGGCCAATAGCCTATCTGAATTGCTAACAAGGGCGAAGGAGAGAACAAAAAGAAAGCATCGATACCCCCCCGTGGGCACGTGCAAATACCTTAAAGGAGAGCAGGAAGAAAACAAAAGAGAAAAAGAACAACAAAGGCGCTAATGCAAAGGATTTTAGAGGCGGACATTATCTGCTGACATGCCCACACACCAGCTTACATTCTTACAAAACGTCGCTGTGCATTCCCACCTTTGCAAGGAGGAGTAAGTTTCAGAGTGTTCTGCTATACAGGAAGCATCTAATTTCAGTGGTAAATTCGAGCAAGAACGTCTCTCGACCGCCTTCCTGCCTCTTTTGTTTGTCCTCGAGATATTGTTACGTGGCGGTAGAACGGATGACATGAACCATGGTCGATGCTGCAGCGATCTATTTACAGAAAGAGATGCAAGCTATTTACAATTCGGCCATCACAGCACGAGCGATAATCCCACGCCAACCGTCTTCGTCTTCGTCGGTGTAAGATGCCCATCGCACTAGGCTGCACTGCCCACTTCCTCGTGTTCTCGTTACATATCCCCCCGCCATCCAAAACGGCCGTCCCGGTCGAGGTCACAGTCAATGAACCCGTGCGGGGAAGATGAAATGAATATAAACAGTGAAGTCCTTGCCGCCACTGCACACGCTGATTGGTTCATGAAGATGGGCTCCAGAACAGCGATGCCGCCGACGCTACGAAGGAACCTCAAGCTCTTGGAATCGCGCCGGAGAACTGGGCAGGGGAATGTCGTCGGCTTCTGGTCTGGTCGCGGCTAGTCAGGTCGGCTGGTCTCGTCGGATCACGGGCAGGGGACACCGGGCTGGGGAATGCGCAGGCCAATGGCTCACCGGGGCTGGGGCGGACCGACGCGATCCTTGATCCTTGAGGTGGTCGCTTCAGAAACCGAGACGGGCGTAGCTGGAGGTCTACGAAGGGGATCAGAACCGCAACCTCCACCAAAACATGTTACGTGGCGGTAGAACGGATGACATGAACCATGGTCGATGCTGCAGCGATCTATTTACAGAAAGAGATGCAAGCTATTTACAATTCGGCCATCACAGCACGAGCGATAATCCCACGCCAACCGTCTTCGTCTTCGTCGGTGTAAGATGCCCATCGCACTAGGCTGCACTGTCCACTTCCTCGTGTTCTCGTTACAATATGCTGAAAGCGTCTGTTTTGAAAACAACGCGGGAATATGGGCCCGTGTTTTCCGAAGTGGTACTCAAAAATACGGCCTAAATTTATTCTTAAGTCTACGAAAGCACCTCACAGAGGAAGAAATGCGAAGCACTTGTGTTATTGGCGGACATTTCCACAAATTGAGCTTTGATGTAACCGAACGCAAACGCGGTTCACGCGAGTGGGGCCTGCGTGAAACTCGCCATCGCTGCAACGAGAGATTCGCAAGCTTTAAAACGGAACAGGGGCCAGTACCTTCATCTGCTGGACGCTGCCCAGTGGTGTGCGATCGCAGCCGACCGGCCTGGCGGTCCGCACCCCGAGAGCCGACGGGGAGGCTGAGAGCGGGCTGCAGGCGCTGGTTGCTGCTTCACTCGCCGCAGAGACCCCGACGTCTCGCCGCTCCGGCGCCATGGCTGGCCTCCTATTTGGTACCCGGAACGGCTGTGCGGGCAGAAGCACGTCGTAGCGTTCGAGAACCGTTTCCCACGGAAGAGACAGCAGCCTCTCGAAGAATGGTTCTCGGCGCGTGCGATCGACCGACTGGCACGCACACATGCGGAAAATGTGAAAGACGACGTTGGGATAAGAAAACGGCTCGGACGTCGTTAAATGAACAGCTAATTGAAATGGCTCTTAGTGTTGTAGGAGACGATTTATTTTACTTCCTTCCTTTGAATTTAGCAATATTTACTAGCTCCAACCAACAAAGGCACTTCTTTAAAGGGACACTGAAGTGATTTTGTCAAACTTCGGTTTTTGTTTTCATTGCATAAACTGGCTCAAATGAACACACTGGATTGTTTATCCGGCGATAAAGCAGTATTTCATTTATGAAGCCGGAAAGAAGAAAAAAATATCATGAAACATTTGCGGCGGTCGGAACAACTAACAGCAGTGACGCGTATTCCAGGTGCGATGGGGTAGGATGATGTCCAAGATTGAAATTCAAACCAGTTTCGCTTTGGGTTCTGTGAAACAACATGCTTGGCATTCGACGTTATCATTGGCTGGGCATTCTTGATATTTCGGGAATCGGCATACCGTGGTCCTGTCATGTTGTCGGCTGTAAAATGCGCGATAAAAGCCTGGCAGCACGGTTCGGAATCGTGACGCTCACTAGCCGAGCGTACACAGTGGCTGAACGCCATCCGCTTCATTGGAGACGCTCAAATGCGAGGTGCTTCGCCCCCACGTTTCGAGCTTGCCTAGCTCGCCCCTGTGTCGTAAGAGGCGTGTTCGCACCAGGCCAAGGGTCGGCTGACTCGGGACTGTGCGCGCAAGCAGTCGGTGTTTATGGCAACACAGCGCCAACGAGAACTCGCCAGAGCGTCAGTGTCGGTCTGCCTGCAGTCTGCTAACTAGCTCGTGGAGCAATGAAGGTTCCACGCCAAAGAGTGAATTCAGCATAGGAAACACTACGTACGTATAAAGAAAACAACTAAACAAAAGAAACACCTGCGCTATCGGAGATTCGAAATTGCGAATTGCAAAACAATGCACCGGGTGCGTGAGACCACTCAGCCATTTTGTTCTTTACTGCATTTAATACTTGGAATGATTACGGGCTTATTAGTATTATCCCAGAAGATGCAAATCACAGGAGCTAAAATAAAACGACCGTCATAACTCGGGCAAGCAGGCACACGCTCGCAACAGATGCAGCCACTGTGGTGGTTGACTTTGCACCGCATGAATTCAAGGCACCAACTCAGCCTCTTCCCGAAAAATGGATTTCAATGGGCGAGGGGGTTCCGCATGCCAGTCAATACGATTCCCTCGTAAATATATATCATAGGTCACTCCTGCACTATCTCGAAAAGGCAAGAACCGAATTGTAAATGGGGTAATGTTCATGTCCTTTTTAACAGCTTGTTGCAACACATCCCTGAAAAACATGGCATCCCGGCACAAAAGAAAGCAATGATCTAATGGTTTCAGATCGATTACATAAGCAGCAATGGCCCGACCAAGGAATTTACATTCCCTTTTCGGGCAACCACATTTTCACTGGGAGTGTTGATGTATGCACCTTAAGGAAAAAAACGTTTTTACATATGGCGGAAGACACCTACGTATCAGAGCTCTTCGATGTAGGCAGTTGTGAAACTCCGCCTCAAAAAACGGCCCGCACCTGGACCCTCCCTGCTTTGGATCGGCGTATTGTGGCGCCGCTGCGGCCGCCGCATGCACTATCCAAAAAATAATTCAAACTGCCAATTTAACGTTAAATTTTGTTTTAGAGTGCATAATTCTTTATTTTGTGCTATCTTAAGTTATTAATTGCTCTCTTAACTCCAGTTTTTAGGTTCCGATTGTTTCTGCGTCCGCGCATCTGCCTCGACCAATTGGCGCTTGTGTGGGCACTCCGGCATAACATACGTCGGAACTGAAGTACTACATTTGCGGTTATCATTTGGCCTACAACTCATTGTATGCCAAAACTAATCTAGTAGCCGATCAAGCGGCTCTAAATAATAAATTTCAGCTTGCATAAAGCCGTCGAAGTGACTTATTTTTTTTTGCCGCCAGAAGACCGAAGAGGACGCGCAGCAGACGACAGTGCGCAAGCGACGGTTGACCCCATGGTCGTATTTCTTTTTACTTCTTTTGCTTCGTATGTATATAAAACACTTGCATAGTTGAGCACATTGGGCTCCATTGGCATAACAAACTTACGTAAGCACTCAAATACCTTTTTTCGCCCAGGTCGTCGAGCGGCGAAGAAAGTTGTATAGTTTATTTTGTCACCAAAAGATGGCGCCACTGTAAAACAAGATCCGAAACAGTGGACCAATCGTGGGGCCACTTTTTGATGCATGGGGCCTATGGGGAGTTTCGTAACTCCAATATCAAGTAACTCTGTTACGTATGGCACGCTTAAACACGCTGTCCCTATGGTGGCCAATGTAGGGCTTACGATAAACCGGCACTGGGAACAGACTATCTAATAAAGTGTTCGTCAGAGCCTTCCTAGAAAGGGTAAAATATCGCAGTAAGAAAGTAAAAGTGTCGACCAGGTCCTTCAAAAATCCCCATGGCGGCTTCGCTGTAACTTCACCCGTGGAGACAAGCAGAAAGGTATGAAAACTTATTCGCTGTTGAGTAACGTTGAGTAGATGTGAATGATGCGTCAATTTATAGAAGAAAAACGAGACAGAAGATGGTGTTCAAAGAAATGCTGTAGCCCAGCACCCCCTGACACCAATGGACGAAACAAATTTTCCCCGCGGGTAGGTTCCCATTGAGACCCCTGTGGGTGTGTCTGTGTGGTTTTTCCTTTTTCTTTTTTTTCTTGACCTAGTTATTTTCCTCTTTCCTTCCTTTTCTTTTGACCTGCGGCTTGCAGATACCTTCTCATAATAACTTCTCTCACCATCATTTCTGCTTCCGGCGTTTCTGAGAACCTTGTTTTAGGCCACGTGGCCTGGCAGCAAACACCCTCTCACCCTTTCCCTACAAGAATTTCCCAGAATATCCACCACACCTGACTTCCCTCCTACCGACTTCGGGGCTAAAACTATAGAACCTTCCTTCCTCCGCAATATCTCCCCCTTCATACTCCCAAACCAATCCGGTTCCTCCATTTCACTTCCTTCTCTCTTCTCACCTGGGTACCTACCCCTATATAAAGCGTGCCAGCCAGGCGAGGGTTTGCCCTGATGAGAGCAAGTCAGGTACGGAGTAACTTACATTACTCCGCACCTGAAACTCAATAAAGTAGAGAAAAAGAAAATAGACCGAATTATACGCAAAGCTACCAAGGCGGCTGTAGGCATTCCAATGGTTGCCTCCACAGAAAAATTACTGGAGATGGTCATTCACAACCGGCTCCGGTCTTTTCGGTACAGGACGTTTCGCTACAGGGCGTTTCGGGACACGGGCGTTTCGGGACAATCGGACCTTTCGGGACACGGGTGTTTCGGTACAAAGACGAATTTCGGCGAGCGCTTTACGCCGCGGGCGTAAAGCGTAAAAATTCCCCGCGGGCGCTGTTTACGGGGTGGTTACAAGCACGGAATTTGTACCTATTTATTACAGATGTTCTTGTTCGAAATTCTGCGTTATTTTAGGCCAGCAGTTGGTTATGCGGCCTTCCCAAAAAAACCGCTGTTGATTTGTTAAATATTAGCTGCGATATTTGTAGCATTCAGACAACCTATAGTGTTCATTATTTTGTTTCTTAGCGACCTATTATCACCAGAATGTTATATAACAAATCAGTGACAGTATCATCGTGTTTTTTCACTCGTTTTTTTGACGACTTATTATCACCTGTTATTTTTTCGAAAATCAGTGCGGTAAATATTTTCTTTTTGAACTTTGCGGAGACCCTTCGACGACGGCTGCGGGAATGAGTCCCACCGCACGGGGAAGGAACCTGTCCCTTTATAACGTAATGACGAAGAAGTTGCAATTTCTTGTGTTTCTGCATTTGTGTGGGTTGCTTTCTTCTGATAACGCAAGTACTTGAGGTGTTATTAGCAATGCATTACGGAAGGCACCTATTGGCCGCGCGCTTCCGTCCTGACTTGTTCGTAGTTAGCAGGGACTGCGGCGGGTTTATTGTGTTTGTGAATCAAATTTGGAAATGCTGTGTAATGACGTTGAAAGCACTCTGTAATGTTTTATGCAGCATACATACAGTTATTCATCTTCGCAAGGACTGCTCATCTGCGTTTTGCTAATATGGTCGTGACCTGAGACCAATGTCACCTGCTGCTCCCCATAATCAGTACTTTTTTGAGCCGCACACCGTTAAAATGATGTTCGCAGAAGCAGGGGTCGGAACGACATTATACATGGCATATATATATATAAAAAAAAACCAGTGCCGACTGCAACAGGCATGCTGCAGGTTAAGATGAGCCGCTGCAACTCAAATCGCGTGGGATGATGTAAGTGAAAAACCCAGTGTAACACTTTAGTGCTACTATTCCGACGGACAATGTTTCTAACTGCACTGTTAAACCATTTCATTTTTTATTTATAAGATAGGTGTTTCCTTAGTTTAACAGCCCGGAAGAGTGCTTAGTGCGTAAGAAATATTTCCCGCAGCTAACATGCACGTCAAAGCAGCGTCCCCGAATAGGAGCCACGTTGGATCGCGACTCATTGGTACCTCTGAAGTTTACATAAGGTACTTTTGTGACAATGAACTTCGCTACTCAGAACAAAATTTAAAAGAATGTCTAAGTAATTGAATAATCGATTCAAAGAACATTTATGCGAAAAGTAAATAAATGAAACAGGATCGAGGAACTATCCTCAACAAATATTTACAAGAGAAATCGCTTGAAAAGTATGCGGGTCCGTAAGTAGGCGTTAAATAATCACAATATGAGCTCAGAAGCCGTCTTAAAAAATACATCCTAGAGATCCTGTGCAAAATTACATCAAAACAAAAACAAAATAAAGAACTAACTGATATGTTCATGCAGCGAAAACTCCTTAAACCCGTAAATTTTTTATTCGGGACCAAATTTTTGGACCGAAGGGGCTGCGGAATCCCAATGGAGGTTCCCCGTGGGGTCAGTCACCTGTCTTCCCAGAATTTCCTGGACGCACGGGGAGTGGTGGAGGAGCGTGCATGGCTTGCGGCGGAGCTTGCCTAAAACGCTCGCCCTAAGATCGGGCCAGGGTGTCGAACCGGAATTTTTTCGGGTTCGGTTCGGGTTCGGGTTCAAGCCTTTCGGGTTCGGTTCGGGTTCCGTTACAGAGCACCATTCCGTCCCCGTTCGAACCGGTTCGAACCTGTTCAAACGGGTTCAAACGGGTTCGAAGAACAAAAGCAGGCGTGATTTTTTCTGTTAATTTTTTGTGCTCGTTTTTTGTATCCTTATCAAGTCGGCATAAAAACTAAAGTCATAATGAAGGGTTCATTGTGCAAATATTTTGTCTTCACCAAACTAACCCGACCCTGCAACACTTCTTTCAACTTTTTTCTAAATCTTGAGTGCTTGCAGAAAGTAGTCAACCAACACATCCTGTACTTTGATTAGGGGGTCGCAAAGTGCCCCAGCCAAAAATTACTGCTCTCTCGTCATCAGATAACTTAGAAACTTGCTTTAAATATTTTTCTCTTCTTCCCGGTCTTGGCGTTCTTCGACCGCTGAATGACGTCATTACAGCGGTGTAGCGGCTATTTGCCGGCTTTCCTTAAGTTGCAGAATAGAACGCATTTGATAGCCACTAAAAAAAAAAGCACCAAAAGCAAAGCAGAAACGGAAGGTGTATCCGCAGCGACGAGCAAATCAAGCATTGTTGATCTGTGCTGGCAATAGCTATAGTTTTCGCAGTGCTTCCGGATACGAAGAGGAGTGAAAGCGTTTATCGAACGTGTTGATTGATTTATTTATCGTTTTTTATTTATTCATTTATTTTTTATTTATTTATTTATTTATTTATTTGTTTGTTTGTTTGTTTGTTTATTTATTTTTGGGTTTAACACGCCGATGCAACGCAGACGATGAGGCGCGCCGTAGTGGAGGGCTCCGGATTAATTTTGACTACCTAGGGATCTTTAACGTGCGCCGAAATCTCGTACACACGGACGTTTTCACTTTTCGCTTCCATCAGAAAAGTGGCCGCCGCGGCCGGGAATCGAACCCGCGACCTCGTGCACAGCAGCGCAACGCCTTAGCCACTCAGCGACCGCAGGGAGTTTATCTAAAGTGTTGAAGAGCTCCGTTAACTCTACAAGCTACTGAAAAATTCCCCGCATTTCCCCGAGGGGAAGAATGTGAAAGTGCGAATGCAGGAGTTGAATTTGCACGGTTCGGTAATGTTCGCGAAAGAGAGATCACACACACACACACAACTACAAAGAAAGAAAGATGCATTTATTCACAGACACCTATTTGTGTTGTCGTTGTACTTGATTGCTAGAGCGGATCTCAGCTTTGAAATTTCGTGTCAGTACTCCTTTAAGCGGGTGCAATTGCCCTTCTCACGCCCGATTCCTGGCCAATCCCCCACGTGGGTATGTGCCATGCACAGACACCTATTTGTGTTGTCGTTGTACTGGATTGCTAGAGCGGATCTCAGCTTTGAAATTTCGTGTCAGTACTCCTTTAAGCGGGTGCATTAGCCCTTCTCACGCCCGATTCCTGGCCAATCCCCCACGTGGGTATGTGCCATGTCAGCGGCCAGGCAGCGCGCGCCCATCTCCCCCCGTTGCCAAGGAAGACGAGGAGATTCCTGGCCAATCCCCCACGTGGGTATGTGCCATGTCAGCGGCCAGGCAGCGCGCGCCCATCTCCCCCCGTTGCCAAGGAAGACGAGGAGCGCGCGCACCCGCAGCTGTTGCTATGTGGACGGACGGCGGTCACCGGAATTCAGGGTCGCTTATAAAGTGCATTCGCACTTAAAATGTTTTCTATGGCAGTGTGACGAGTATTTGGCGCCCCCCTGCCCCCCCCCCCTTCCCCCCCCCCCCACTCCTCAATCTTCGTTGGCCGCTAAGTTCGGTGGCCCGGCCAGGCTCGGTGGGGAACATTGTGCACGGCTGGCGAATAAACACCGACGAGCACAGCCGCTCGCGGGCAGTCACCGTCACCACCAGCACGCTGCGGGTCGTCACTCGGATGGAGGGTACTACGACCCTCCCACGCTCCCGAATGTGGCCAAATCGTGACAGGTTTGGTCAACAATTACAACATTAACTGAAGCGAAATAAAAGGTTCGTTGGGACACTTAAGGCTGCCCATTTGTATGAATGTTCCAAGCATCACTCTTTAATGCCACAAGTTTACCTTTATTAATTTAAGTTCGTTCATTTTCATGTTTTAATTTTGTTTTATTCTTGGCTCGTACCACTGCAGTTTTATACACCACAGTTGTTTTCTTGAGGAAACAAAAAATATGGCAAACGATTACGGGAGTAGATATTGCGAAATTTGAGTGCAGCGCGAACTGTAGTCTTCTCGGCAACGGCGCATAGCTGCTGTGTCTCAGGAAGTGATCGCGTCCTCAACAAATGCACGACGGCAATTCGGTATACTCTGTCGTTATCTCGTAAGGGGTTGCTGCCATGGAGCATGTCTCGCGCGGTCTGGAAATTCCGCCCTCCCCCTCACACTTTCGTCGTACTTTAAGCCTCCGCTTTCCTGCTCGCTGTATCTTCGGTGGCGTCTTCGGTCTCTCGGTTAAAAGGAGGCCGACGCTGAGAAACTACGCGAAACAACAGGAGCGGGCGCTGTTACGTATGGGCCCGCCGACGGCCTTTCTTTCAGCACTCCTCGGCTGCGCGGCGAAGCCACTACGTGCGCCTTCCAAACAAGCCCCACCGCGTCGGTGACTCATGTTTTCACGTTTCGGCAAGCTTGGGTCAGACGCCTCGCTTTCGTCGCGCTTCAAACTCCGGCGGTTGCCAGCGACACGTCGAGTCGCGCCCAAGGACACAGAGGCCCCGCGATCGTAGCGGAGTCCTCCGCTCTCCCCTCTCTCCGACTCAACGTGTGCCAATGCTACCGACTGCTCACGAACTCCGGAAAGAGCATTGTGTGTGTCGGTGACGTTCGTGGCGTGTGCACCTTCTAGAGGGAACGCTGTTTTGACCGCCGCTTTTGGGTATAAATAGAGCCTCCCAAGCGCTGTAGATCCATTCCTGTTTGAGCAGAGAATCCATGCTGTCACTCTGCTGGAGTCCTGTACTGTTACCTCGCCCGTCGGGGCATTGTTCTTTGGATTCGGCTCACCTCTCGCTATGAAGTAAACAGTTACGTTACCCTACGGCTTCTGGACTTCTTCACGGCTGCAACAGCGGCTGGCCGCTCTTCTCACCACGCTACCACACGTATGTCGGAGGCGACGGAGCTCGGCTCGGGGCGCCCCCACGGTCGCAACAGCGCTTAAAGGGTGCCCTCTGACGCATGGCTCTTCATAACCACCGCTGTGCCGCCCTGTGATCCACTCCCTTCGCCCACCAGTGTCGGGCCGCACATCGTCTGCAAATAATGCGTCCTCCCCACAGTCTTCTGGAAGGCAATCATGTACCCTCCTAGCCAGCGGGCAGCGCCCCGGTGCCTCCGGCGTTTCCCCCATCGGTGCATCCTAACCAGAATCTTCTGGCAATGGGCAGCCTCCCTCCAGGCTGCCTTTGCCTCGTCCTACTAAGCAGACGACCCGTCAGTCCGCAATCGTTTTTTGGTACCCTTGAGGGTCGCCGTGGTGGAGCATTTTGCGTCTCTCCGCCACCCCCCCCTCCCCCCTCTGGGCGGCTCGTGACGGGCCGCCCCTCGTCCCCAAATCACGCATCCTCACCAGAATGATCTGCCTGGCAGGCAGGCAGGCAGGCAGGCAGGCAGGCAGGTCGTTTACTGGCAAGCAAGTGGTCCCTTTGGCGGGCAGGAGAGCCTACGTGCCAGCGATCTTTTTTTGTATTCCTCAAATGTTACGCACGCGCGCACGCATGCACGCACCCCTATTTTCCCACAATGAGAGAAAAAAATTGCATTGTAAATAAATCGGTCGGTCTGCTGGTCTGCTACGCATATCATCTACCCAAGTTTCAACGGCGCGTTAGCTTTAACACGAAATCATTAGCAGTGCTAGAAGTAGAAAACAGTACGGCGTCGGCGTCAATTTCCGACTGCCAAGCGTGGCCGGTGGCATTTAGAGCAATTTTATTCTTCTCATCTTTTATCTGCTAACAGAGCTGTTAGAAAGAAAGAACGGCTATAAAGGCTCATTGGATGGCGTGTATAGGACGGCATTGGATAGGGAACCACCGGAGAGAGGGACTTGCTAATTCACCTTCAGCGACGGTGACAGCGATTGGGCTCCAGGAAAGATGATAGCCAAGTGAAGTCACAAGCAGCAGTAATGCTCACTTGTAGAGAGAGAGAGTGAAAATGAAGTTTAATTAAATCGAGGCAAAGTTTCAGAGAGGCGTCCTAATTCGAGGGGGCCGAATGGACAGCCGTTTCCATCAAGAGCAATTGATCTTCCAGGCCGGAGCTGGCCATGGCTGTCTCCCAAATCTTAATGGAAACGTGGAGGTTGGGTGGATCTACGGTACACTTGTCGCAGCCGCCTACTATATGTATGAGGTTTCCAGGCTCCCCACAGAAGCGACGAAATGGAGAAAGCTGTGCTCCGCCATAGAGGGGAAGTCTGGTGGTGTGTGGGAAGGTGTATACCCGCAGGGCGCGGAGTAATCTTTCCTGTTTAATCATCAGCTATATGTGCTGGGAGGAATACGTCCTACGCGAGAGCCTGCAGTGCTGAGTAATTTCCTGGTATGTGAATACAGGATGCATGCACTCGGGCCCGGCTTCATCAGCGCTGGCTAAGCGGGTCAAATCTCGAGCCACGAGGTGGTGATGTTGTTTGCCGGGGATGCCAGTATGAGCTGGTGCCCATACAATCGTGCCTGGTCTCGTTGGTGGTCTCTGATTGATGATTGGAAGTGTTGTAACATGCAATTGACAGTTAGCAAAGTTGGGCTACACCTGCTAAGAGTCTGTTATGAGAGTTTTTGCGCCGCTTTGGCTAAGCGCACGTGCTATCGCCGCTTCCTCAGCTTGAAGGGGGCTGTGTTCGGGGTTGAGATGCTACACCTGTGGGAGGCTGCAGAACGCTAGCACAAACAAAGAGAAGGTAAAGAATGCTATCGGGCGTCTCTTGCATCAAACCAGTTGATTGTTCTTCCCTTTTATTTTCTTTCAGTTTAGTTTCTTTCCAACTGTCTCCCCTCATATATATACTCGTTTTGAAAACCCTGTGATGAATATAAAATATGCATTAGGCAATTAGTTATTAACTGAAGTGCGATATGTCAATTTTAATATAGAAACAACATAACAGCGCAATACGGGCATAAAGAAAGTCCTTTTATAGCATTCAGGCGGTCGTCACATACCTTGCGGCTGCTTTGGGCGTGACAAAATTTACTGATTGGTCGAGAAGGAGAACGCTGCACAATCTCCAAATGCCAAGAACCGCAAAGATATGTTTGGTCCGACTGTCTAATCCGCCTTAACTGACCCGCTAATTCCTGTAATCCCAATTAATCAACACACCAGTCCCACTATAATTCACATTAGCTCATTCACTCACCTAACTAATCCACCCCAGTCTACCCGCTAACCCGCATTAATCGACTTTATCCCATCCGCCTCTTAAAGGAGTACTGACACGAAATTTCAAAGCTGAGATAACTATGTAAAACGCTTCCTTTTTATCAGGAGATATCTCCCAGCAAGTTTCAGCAGCAACCGTTCAGCGAAACATATTTAAAATCCATTTTAATCTTCGCCCGCACGAGAAAGCCCAGAGCGGGTCGACGTGACATCATCTGCTACGTGCCCCAAACTGCCGACCGTCGGGCCTCCGTGACGAAGCCGACGCGCTGGCTGTGGTTGGCGCGCGCTGCTCGGGCGTGTGTACACGTCATGGTTTTGGGACTGACGTCATGCTGCCCGGGCCTGTGGGGACGGCGAAAACCTCGGCCGGTCTGGGCGCGCGCGTGCGCTCGCTCGCGCGCGCTTCCAGAGAGGCAGCGATACGGCAAGAATGGTGACGTCATGTTATACATGCTGTCATGGCGGCCGCTCGGCGTTTCAGTCGAAACCGAAACTGGCACGAATAAACGACGCCGTAAATGAATGTTTACGCTGCGCTCGACCGTCTAATCTGTCATTCTATGATTAGTGGGCTGGTAGGCACGCATAGCAGCGAAAAAAACGTAACATAAAAATTTCGTGTCAGTACTCCTTTAAGTTTAAGTTTGAGCAGATTCAAGATAACATGACAATGCTATAAAATATACTTTAAAAGTGGAAATTAGGATCCCCCAATTTTTTATATCTCATGTTCTCTTAGAGCAGTAACCAAAAAACACAACGGCACTGTACACAAGAAAAAGTGACGTTAATTTTTAGAACTGCGAGTGTTTGTGTCTCGTGCTGTTTTCATATAACTGCCCATTCAAACTAAAATAAGTGGAAGATATGGATTTATTGTTGATGGTGTCCCTGAAGGCCTTCACAAACGGACAGGGATGCATGCGAATTAACAGCACATTGAAAACTTTACACGATTTTAAACACCATGCAGATAGAAACCATGAAGAATATTCCATGATATGTTGCCTCGGAATATGCGTTCTAACTTAAGTTATGATAAATGTAAAAGATAATTGGGAGAGATGGGCAGTACCTAACGCAAACTGATAGTATATACGGACAACTTTACATTAAATTGAGGGCAATAATTAGAAGGGAACATGATAGGCCTTGGGAACTGCCGATATTGCAAAATATTTCATGGTGCTGTCTGGCGAGTGGTAAAATATCTTCACACGCAAGGCAGGGTACCGGAATAGAAAACTAGAAATCACATTTTTTGAGGCACCGGAACCGGTTCGGAGCGGTTCATTCGATTCGTTCCGGTTCGGGTTCAGTTCCAAAATGGCGGAAAGAATACGGTTCCGGTTCAGTTCCGGTTCCGGGCTAAAATTCGGGTTCGGTTCCGGTTTTCGGTTCGGTTCCGGTTCCGGTTCGACACCCTGGATCGGGCTCCCGCTGACATTCGTGCCGCTAACCATTCGGGGTACCAAGGCATAGTTTTTTTCGCAGAATGCACCGAAGCGCAAGCGATCACGTGGGCGAGGACGGGATGGGAAACGCGAGGGCGCAAATAAAAAATTCAGCCCCGCCAGAGGACGAATGTTTAATATTTCTTTTTTTTTTATTGCAGTGTTTAACGCGCCGACGCAACGCAGGCGATGAGGCGCGCCGTAGTGGAGGGCTCCGGATTAATTTTGACCACCTGGGGATCTTTAACGTGCGCCGAAATCTCGTACACACTGGCGTTTTTGCTTTTCGCCTCCATCAGAAAAGCGGCCGCCGTGGCCGGGAACCGAACCTGCGACCTCATGCTCAGCAGCGCAACGCGCCTCAGCCACTGAGCCACCGCGGCGGGTATAAAATACATGATATTGTCGCTAAAGAAACGGAGTAATGGACAAGCTATACATTTTCTGGCTACGGTTACGCAAATGGGCATTTTTTCGGCAAGGCCGCATAAATTTCTACTGGCCTAAAATAACGCAAAAATACAAGCAACAACAGTTGTAATAAAGGTTCGATTTGCGTGTTTGCAACTCCCATGTTAACAACGCACACGAATTTGGCCGCCTCAAACGCTCGCTCGAATTCGTTTTCGTACCGAAACGACATGTACCGAACCCCCCTGTACCGAAATGTCCTGTACCGAAACGCCCGTGTTCCGAAACGCCCGTGTCCCGAAACGCCCGTGTCCCGAAACGTCCGTGTACCGAAAAGACCGTACCGAAACGCCCTGTACCGAAACGCCCTGTACCGAAAAGACCTAGACCCATTCACAACACGTTGTAGGAACTTATACAAGCACAACGCATTGCCCAATACAACAGGCTGGCGGGGACCCCAACTGGGCGGGCCATTTTGGAGTCGCTGCACATACCTTTCGCCGACCAGAATAGAACCAAAGACGTCACTGAAGCGGACCTACGAGACAAAATAAGTGTGGCCCCACTGCCTAGAAACGTGAATCCGGAGTACCATCAAGACCGACGGCTTGCCCGTGCGAAGGCGCTCCACAAGCAGTACAGTTCAAACCCAGCGGTATACTACGTCGACACGGCGGACTACCCTGGCCAACGTGCGGTAGTGGCCGTGGTGGCAGATCAGCAGGGAAATGCAACCTCATCTTGCTCAACCCTACGTCCAACCCAGAAACGCGGGAAGAGGTGGCCATAGCTCTTGCAATTACGGGCACGCAGGTTACTACCATCATCTCGGACTCCAAGGTCGCCCTGCGCAATTATGCGCGCGGTAGGATCTCCACCACAGCCGCCAAAATCCTTACGAACAGCGCGACCCCAGTTTCAAGGCACATCCGCCTGGTTTGGAGGCTGAGCCGACTGAAATTTCCTGCTGCCCACACTGCGCTAAACAAACGGCACAGTTGCTTGGCGCTCGTTGCAATCAAATACGTTACCTCACCCCACCCTGTGTCACCGCAGCTATCCGGATAGTACATGGATAGATGCAAGTGGTGCAACATTGCAGCAGCCATACTACAACACATGGTCTGGCAATGCCCCAATAAACCACGGGCCTTTGAACAAGTAATACAAATAATAAGTAGTGAGCAGTGGGAGGCCGCATTGCTAAGCTCTCTTGCCGAGATACAAGCTGCTGTCATCGAACTGGCAGAGGACGCCGCCAGGGACCACTGGTTCCTGACCGCCGTCTGATGGGACGAGGATACCGGACATTTCCGCACGGTGCATTCGTCTTAAAAGGGATGACAATAAAGTCTGTTGTCTCTCTCTCTCTCGGCAACAATAGGGGTCGCTACCTTGTCGGAACTTTTCTTGTGTTCTCTACCAGCTTCCAAGTTTTATTGCTCCCTCTATGTATGTATGTATGTATGCATGTATGTATGTATGTATGTATGTATGTATGTATGTATGTATGTATGTATGTATGTATGTATGTATGTATGTATGTATGTATGTATGTATGTATGTATGTATGTATGTATGTATGTATGTATGTATGTATGTATGTATACGTATGTATGTATGTATGTATGTATGTATGTATGTATGTATGTATGTATGTATGTATGTATGTATTGTGGGGTTTAACGCACCGACGCAACGCAGGCGATGAGGCGCGCCGTAGTGGAGGGCTCCGGATTAATTTTGACCACCTGGGGATCTTTATCGTGCGCCGAAATCTCGTACACACGGGCGTTTTTGCTATTCGCCTCCATCAGAAAAACGGCCGCCGCGGCCGGGAATCGAACCCGCGATGTATGTATGTTGTATGTATGTATGTATGTATGTATGTATGTATGTATGTATGTATGTATGTATGTATGTATGTATGTATGTATGTATGTATGTATGTATGTATGTATGTATGTATGTATGTATGTATGTATGTATGTATGTGTGTGTATGTATGTATGTATGTATGTATGTATGTATGTATGTATGTATGTATGTATGTATGTATACCAGTATTGCACGTGATCGAGATTGTCCCTGCTGTTTTCCTTGTTTTTGCAACACAGTTTATTGTTTTTCTTTTTACCGTGCTGTTTGCCATGCATTGGGGCGCAGGCCCTGTCAAGCCTTTATGGATTTTTGCCTGTGCTTCAGACATCGTTCAGATGTTAAATAAGCAGTACTGGATTGAACTAAAAAAATACGGCCTGTACGGGTGCTCTTCGTGCTAAAGAAAATCAAATGCGGCTACTTCGACGCGTTCGCCCCCACGGCTTGCACTACAGCCCACCGCGGTGTAATAGATAAATGCAACAGCCATCTATAGATATATACTTGCATACGTGAACGCAGCGTGAGGTTTCTTCCACGGTTCGTGTCTATTTCACCTCAACGCTAACTAATCGCGCTTTTTTTTCAGAGTGCTCAAATTATTTGGAGGAATAAGAAAAGTGATAAACTTCTTTCGCAACCTGGAATGAACGTAACTCAAGTGTAGCCGCAGCGAACAACATGCCATCCGGCCTTAAGATCACCGGCTACTTTCGTGTTACGAAAGAAGAACAATAGTAGAATAGATTAGACATTTCTGGGTGCTCTGAGCGAGGCCGGAGATACCATTTACGCGATATGCACATGCAAAATCAACCGCGCTTCCCGCAGTCCGTTTAAATATCCTTTTACGTGGATGACATCTGCATATTGAGCTTTGGTCGAAAGAGGCATGTACTGCGCGCGATTCTGCAACGGGTAATAAATTCTATTACGGAGTTTCTACGAACGTGAGGTCGAGAAATATGAGTCGTCAAATGCACTGCCATCGCTTTCCCGAAGCCTGATGTATCAAATTATGGGCTCATCGTTGCAAGCTGCACTATCGCGTATGTTCCGCAGCAAAAGTTCTTGGGGTTTTACTCTACAGGTCTTTAACTTGGTTAAAACACGTCCGCCGTCTAAAAGGCAAGCTTGCTGCCTTCGCCAACATCTTCCGCATGCTATCTGGTAACGCCAGCGGATGCACCGTTCCGTCTTTTCTTCGGTTGTACGATCTGCTGTGCGTTGGATTGTCACGCTACCGCCTCCCGGTACTTGTCCCCCTCTCAAAAGGAAATGCGACAGTTCTGCAAAGTATGCAAGCCCAAGTCCTGACGGTGTGCATTGGAGTGCCGAAGAACGCAACCAGGATGGGAACGATGGTGGAGTGTCGACGGCTGGCGCCACTCTGCCTTGGCTCGCAGGAGCCCCTTCACGCGCGACTGCGCTTTGTAACACGGCAGCAAGGTCACTCCTTAGCAGTCAGATCAGCCACCGAAGTGCGGGACCTTCTACCGCTGTAGTGACACCGCAACGCTCAGTCTTTACAGCCACCTTGGATGTTCCCGCCTCTGGAAATTACAACCGGAGTGCCTGGCATTACTTGCAAACAGGATTGGCCTAGCCCTGCCTAAAAGATCTTCGCCTGAGAGCTGGTCTCTCAAAAATACAGAGCACACACCCATCTATACGCGGATGGATCTGTGAGAGCCACCATATCTGCAACAGGTATCTGGCTTCCGTCATCCCGTATCGTGTTCAGCGCAACGATTAGGCACGGGACGACATCCACGGTGTTACTATCGTCATCATAATCGTCAGCCTACGCAGGTCCACTGCAGGACGAAGGCCTCTCCAACTGACCTCCAACCACTTCTGTCCCTGCGCTGCCCGAGTCCACTGTTTACTCCCGAATTTTATCATTTATTTCATCCCTCCATCGCGTTAAGGGCCATCCCCTTCTCCTGGACCCATCCCTTGGTGTTCACTTTGTTACACAAATTGTCCACCGGGGGTCGGTTCGTCTTAGTAGATGGCCAACACAAGTCCATTTCTTTTTCTTTATTTGAACTATGATATCTTCTACTCTAGTTTGCTCTCTGATCCAGGTAGTTCGTTATGATGTCCCTGAGTGTTATTCCTAACATTATTCAATCTTTTTCTGTCACTCAAAATATTTCTCTTTTGAGTGACAAAGGTAACTTACTTTTTATTATTTGGGACTGCTTGCCGAGTGCTCCCCGACCCATACCTGTTCTGCGCCGGATTTCTGTTTCATGGTTGGAATCAGCACTAACCATCTATCTGTGGTCGTTATATTCTCTTACTGCTTCTAAAGCTTCGTTTCCTAAGCTGCAGAGGGCACTTTTGTCACGCTTATTCCTCATTACTTTAGATTTAGTCATGTTTATTTTTAGCCCCACGACCGCGCTTCCTGCTTGTAGTTCGTCAAGCATTGTTTGCACGCGTTCTGCAGTCTCACTCAGCAAGACTTTGTCGTCCGCAAACCTCAAATGGTTGAACTATTCCCCGTTTGCCCTCAGTCCTGTGTTTTCCCAGTCAAGCTTTCTAAATGCCCCTTCCAGACATGCTATGAATAGTTTGTGCGAGTTGGCATCCCCTGTCTTACTCCCTTACTCCTGTAGAGCACCTGTAGCGCATGAGCTTCAACTCGAGCGGGAAAAAGTCGAGTTCAAAAAGCTGGAGCTGGGATTGTCGCAAACGAAAGTTCAAGGGGACAGCAGCAGCGTGCAATCAGCGGTGACTGAGCGACATAAGGTTCGAATGAGTGACCTAATGCGACCCTATAAAGCAGGAGAGGACAGTGATCTCTTTAACTGGAGATCTCTTTAAGCTTGAGCTTGGCCCGTAAGCGTTACCCCCAAATACTAAGAAAAAACCGGCGCAAGGTACCCGGCACTACATTCACGCAGTGGCTTTAGGGAAAAAATACCGAGCGCACGTGAACGTGCGCCTGGTAAGGAGCGCCCGGCGTCGTCCAGGCTTGCGCATGGGCGTGCGCCAGGTGAGGAGCTCCCGTCGTCGTCGTCGTCGTGTAGCGACCGGCGCGCCACGGGTCCGTCGCGCCGAAGACGACCATGACGAATCTGTCAAGCCACCCTTTCACAATCCACACCTGGAGAAGGCCACCGTACTAGTTGACGAAGAAGTGGAAGTCTACCGAGGCGTGGACACGCTTGAAGAAGATTTGCCCTATGCGTATGTGTCGTCGGACGATGATGACGAAAGGAATTACGGCGTTTGCTACTGCATAAAAAGCTGTACATATTTCAGTGGTATCTGCTTTACATTGACATACAAAACGGCTTCGTACTGATGGGGTCCGGCTGCTGCCTCTCTCCTCAGATCTGCTGTGAGTGCGGGAAGAAGCTAGGTCGACCCCCAGCTCTGCTGTTTCTCTAGCCTTGCACCACTGTTGCAAGCTGCGTCAGTTTGTTTGTTCAATTTCGACCGCACCTGCTAGAAGGCCCAGTTTCGCCGAGAGGCTTGGGTACAGTGTTTACGTTGTTGCCCGTGCGGGGAGTCAAACGTGATGACCCGTTTGACCTAAGAGGAGGCAGAAGATTACAAGAAGGTCAAATCGAGCCTTTTCGGTAATAAGTACACGCTGCCTGCTGAGGCGTCTCGCCAGAAGTTCCGTGAGGCCGAGAGAACTAAGAAAGGTATATTCGGATTTTACTTATAGCTTATGGCCAACGTCGAAGAGCGGCTTAAAGAAGCAAAGACTTTCGGAGAACACGGGGAGATGGTTCAGTGCTTTGGCTCATAGAACAGGCTTACTGCGGACTACCGAAAAATCATGCAGGGTGTTGAACCGAACAAAATACTGGTTCGGTTGCGGTTTTAGGTTCAGGGTTAATTCATTTTGTTCCGGTTAAGTTCTGGTTCGACTAAGACACGTACCGAACCGGTTTGCGAACCGGTTCGGAAGCTTGAATCGGCTCGTGAACCAGTTCTCTGATGAGTTGCATTATCAGCAGAGACAAAAAAAAAATAGTTTAAAGCGTCGATAAAAAGAAAATGCGAACAAAAAGATTCAAAATGTTCCTTTTTATCAATAACAGTGACGCAGTTTCAAAATTAAACAACGTTAAACAATTAGGGCAGATATTAGGGCAACTAAATGACGTACAGGCGATATACGAGCTACATTCCCACCTAGCCCTTGTGTTGTCACGGTGGAATAATTTTTTACCTCTTCACATTTGTTGAAATTGCCATAATTTGTATGGAATCGCCCATTAGGCTAACTTTTAAACCGCTGTTAGGCCTGCATACTGGCGCTCACCTCTGCAGGGTCTGCAGGGGATATCTTAAATGCCAGCAGTGGGCAGTTTTAACAGCGGAACTGTTTAAGCTTGAGCTTGGTCTGGTGGCGTAAGCAAAAAAAAATACTAAGAAAAAAATGAAGGAAGCTCACACTAACGCGCAAGAATTTAAGGTAGCGAAGCGGCACGCACCCTTTACGACCATTACGAAGGTTCAAGTCCAAGGTTGCAGCCGATTTGCTTCTTCACTGCCGTGATGACCCTTACTCCATCAGTGTTGCTATAAGTGTGAGCTTCCTTCATTTTTTAAGATGTGATAATCATTTGACAGCATCTAGGAGGGGCGTATGCTACGACGTGTCTTTCTCGTTCCGAGCAAACGTTGCAACGATTACGGCGAACAGTGGAGTTTTTCTTTGGACAATCTTGGCCAATACCTCTTAGTGGGTATGCCTGACTTGACGAACGTGCGCAGGGGACGCTGGGCGGTCGTCGCGAGGCACGCACATGCGAGCGCTAGGCTTTTTCTTGGTTTTGGTAACTGCCGGGCTGTCGCCGCGAGGCCCGCGCTCGCGTGCGCGCGATCGGCAATCTCTCGATATTTTTCACTGCGGGCACGAAAAATTGCGATTCGCTAAACAGCTTCGCTGTTAAAACACTGCGACGCACGTAAGGGGGGCAGCACCGCAGGTAGCCATTACTACAGTGAAGCCGGCTTTCGCGCTTACTCGAGTGTGAGCACAAGGGGCACAGGCGTATGCGCACCCATTACTATACCATTTTAAAGGTGATAGTCTTTCCTTGGCTATTAAAACGCGAAAAAAATTAGCGCAGCTCTCACTAGTGGCGCAAGGCTGGAGAAACAGCGGAGCTGGTGGTCAACCTAGATTCTTCCACCCCTAGGATCCGCTGTCAGTGTGGGGGAGCGACCGGAACGGCCTTGTAAAATCAGCTAAACTTGGCCTCACCGCTCAACACTTAGCCTATAGCCTAGCAAGAACGTCGCAAAACCTAACAAAACTTATCAAAGCCTAGCAAAACCTTGCAAAACTTAGCAAATCCGGAAGAAGCTAGGTCGACCCTCTGCTCCGCTGCTTCTCAAGCCTGCACCACAAGTGCAAGCTGTGCCATTTTTTTTTACTTGGAGCATAAGAAAAAAAATCTTACAACAGCCACGTAAATGCGACTTGTGAGTTCGAATGTTTCGTTACCTAGGTTAATTTGTTAGCTGTCATGTTCTTTTAGGTGCAAGCCAAAATTATGTTAAATGTAAGCTCAGTAATTGCACTATTGCTCAGTTATTGAATTATTGCTCCGATAACTGGAACGGCATTTTTAGATAGCTATCGACTGCTCAATGCCAAAGGTCCTAATTATTTGTGCGGCACTATGAATATGGCTTTAAATGTAAGCTCAGTAATCACTATTGCTCAGATTGAATTATTGCTCCGATCGCATTTTGAGATAGCTATCACGTGTGTGCGGCACTATGAATATGGCTTCGTTCCGCCAGAGCCCCGCCGTCGTTTTGTACGCTACATTGCGGAATCTTATAACATATATAGCGATTACAAACTTAAATGGTAATCTGACGTGCGAAGCACGAAGTAGATCTGTTGGGGGAAACGCTCTTTAATTCGGCGACAGCTGTACTCCCCCTTCGGAAGGACAAGCAGTAGCAGTAGAGAAGCGAGTTGAACAGTCAGTAAAAGTGCATCTCCGGAAGCAAATAAGAGCTGAAAGAGGCAAGACTGAGGAACAAGCAAAAAGGATCAGCGTTGGGCGAATGAAACAGTGTAAGACGAAATACGTAGTGACTGCAAGTTCGGAAGTGCATTTTCTTGCAAAAGGAATAAGCGCGTACCATACGCTAACCGTTTTCTCGGCTATATCCATTATCATTATTTGGACATTTTAAAAAAGCGAACATGTCCGCTCTACGCGCCCTTAAAAACTGGTGATTATACCAGACACCGCGGTAATCGTTTACTTCGCGGTCATTTATTATTCATTTTATTTACGAGTACCTTACAGGCCCATTGTGTAGGGCTTTGAGTAAGGGGGGCAGAAAAAGAAAAAGTACACGTTTGTCTCGAAGATACAGGAGTAATGCATAAAAAGTACTAACAACAAGGAAACAGTGCAGCAACACAAAATACATAAGTGAACATATCGCATCAAAAACAAAGTAGAACGCACAGCAAGGAAACAGTGTACATAATAAGTCAGCATATCGCATCAAAAACAAAGTAGAAATGCACAACAAGGAAACAGTGTAGCAAAACAAAATACATAAATCAGCACCTTGGCCACGCCGCCGTCATTGCGGTAGTTCATCTCCTTCACCTGCTATCCCGCCTATGTGATTTCATTTCCTCCTACCTACGAAACCGCACCTCCTCCATCCGTCTCAACGGATCTCCCATAGGTTCCTTCCAGCCCCGCCGTGGTGTGCCTCAGGGATCTGTCATGGCCCCCTTGCTTTTTACACATGGCCATGATACCTCTTGCCTGGCGACATGGTGCTGTTCCACATATCTATAGTATCACCTATGCAGACGACATCACGGTATGGTCTGTTCACCAGGACCTTCACGTCCAAAGTGTCCGCCTGCAAAGAGCTCTAGATGAAACCAATTCTTGGTGCAGGTATCTTGGCCTCACGCTCTCTCCTAACAAAACAGCCCTTCTCACCGTGGCCAACGCATGGGGCCATCGGCGCTTGGCAACCTCCCCTATCCGTCTTTCGGTTCAAGGCACGCCTATACCAGCAGCATCTACCCTACGGGTGTTGGGCTTGGATATTACGGCCACCGGTTCTGCAAAACCTTGGATTCGCTCTGCAAAGCATCAAGCTTCACAATTGCTGCATCTGTCCCGTCGCATGTCTCAAAAAGCCGGCGGTGCGGCCTCCAAGATGGACCGCATGCTTGTCTGAGCAATTCTTCTGCCTCGCATAGTTTATCAAGCGCAATTCCACTTTCTTACAAAGTCAGACTGGGCACTACTCGAGTCAATAAACAATTCGGCTATGCGAGCTATAACTGGCCTTCCAGTCCTCACCCCGTCCCTATTCTCCAACAGGAAGCACAGCTCAACACGCTTGATGAGCTAGTGCATCAGCGTCGACAAGCCCGCATCCGAAAACGAGCCCTTGACCCAGATTCCGCCGCTGTTGCAGCGTACTTGACTGGTTCACCAGCCCCACCACTATCAAACACCAATATACGGCCCCCATGGAAGTTTCACCAATTAACGGATACACGGCCTGTTGCCCGTATTCATCCCCGAACAGTTGGTGCTCCGATTGCGCCTTCAATGGACATTGCTAGCCCTTCCTCTACGCTGATGTTTGTCGACGCCAGTGCTTCCGATACCTTACTTCATACCGTTCTACTTTGCCCGACTGTGGCTCCCCATCCAGTGACCTGCACTTACATAACAACGAAGTGCCCATCAACGCAGGTAGAACTCCTTGCAGTGCGGGATGCTCTGCTACACACATCGTTGATAATCAACCACGCTTCACCACAGTGTACAATTTACACTGATTCGTCGGCAGCTGTACGAGAGCTTCGTGAAACTCTCACGTCCAACGAACTTCTGCTAGAAATCCAGAACATAGTGGACACTTACCCATGTGGTGTGCGCGTGTCATGGCGCCAACGGGACAGCCACCCCGCAATGCAGGCTGCAGATGCCGGAACACACCCCGTGCGTGTGAAATATCCAGCTCCTCTTGCACCTTCATCAAACGGTATTCGCCTTGCCAGTGAAAAAGAACGTCTACGGCGCACCGCGCGCTCTCATACACCCGCGCGGTACGGATCTCCCGGGCAGGTTGTCTCTCCAAGATGAGGTCCTGCTCAGACGTCTTCGCCTTGGAGTCGCCCTCACGCCAACTGTGACGAGGTCCTGGCCACATCAATACCATGCCCCGTTTAACTCCACGTGCCCCTTTTGCCCCGCTCCAGTTGACCAGGCTACAGCAGAGCACCTGGTGTGGAGTTGCCCTGCTCTACGAAGCCTACGCGCTGTGCACATCGCCACCTGCGGCTCGCGCCCCGGACGTCGGCCAGATTTCATGGCGTGGATACAAGGACCACATCATGACCCCCTGCTTCGATTCCTTCGGGAACCCGGAGTGTATCTGTACCTTTAATTTCCCCTTATGCTGAATAGCAAACTTCCGCAATAATAAAAAAAAACAAGGAAACAGTGTAGCAAAACAAAATACATAAATCAGCATCGCAACTATACAGACAACACTTTCACTACATCCATCATACGTTTTAGGGGACGGTGCCACAATTACCCACAAGCGTACTCTTAAGTTTCTCGGCGATGTCAAGTTCTTACACCTCGTTACTTATCATGCGTTTTGACAACCTGGCCCTTCACGCCAGTCATCTTCATGGTCTTTATGTCATTTCACGTCTGGTTTTATTTAAATGCTTTATATTTCTTGTTACTTCTTCCTCATAAAACAGCTTTTTCGTGCGCTCTTTACCCTTCGTCGGCCTTCCGCCCGAAAAATCCAGTCATCATCATCATTAGAAAAGTCACACACCCTTGAACGTGATGCTTTCTTCGTGTGAAATGAAATGGCGAAAGGTCGAAGTCAAAGCCACCGCGATCAGAAGTACAAACCGCAGGCGAGTAAAAGTTAAAGCTGAATGAGTCAAAGCCCAAAACTAGGACGACAACCAAGGAATCCCTCACGAGAAGGGTTCGCCGTTAACCATCGCGGTCGTTAGAACACGGGTGTATAAATTTTTGTCTTTTTTTACGGTTACCTTTTTTCGCCTTTCTTGTCAATTCAATTTAAATCCTTTTTCCTCGTCCCCCATTTTCCTCTTGTGTAATTCGATTAATTGACAAAGCCAAATGCTGGTTGGCGAATCCCCTTTGATTGGATGAGTTCCCTTATCTGCGGTTATTCAGTATCATCATCATGGTCATCAACTGAGCTTCGTGGAACGTATTTAGGCCTGGCGGTCCTTTCCAGCTATTCTGATCGCTCCTCACCGCACACCTTCACCCCGCAGGTAGGATATCTGCTGGTGGGCAGTGGCGCTGCCAACCGCGGTCGCCCCGTCGAGTTCCACGGCAGCCTGCCCGCATTCGTACCGGCGTGTTCTCCCCACCGCTGCGTGTCCGCGCACCACTACACGCTGAGCTGTGAAGACATCCACTGCAGCGCCTGCTTTGCGGACATCGCCCAGACGCACCCTTCCTGTCCGAAGCTTCGGGTCGACGGCAAGAACCTCTGGCTGCGCAAGTACGTGCCCAAACGACACGTTCGCTCCGAAGTTCTCAACGGCCTCGTCGTCTTCTGTTGCAGCAGGGAAAGCGAGAGCACCAACGCCGGACCTATGGACGGCATGTCGCGCCATATCGGCGGTGAATGCGCCTTCTACAGGGTACTCTGCTCCTTAAGCGCCAAGACCGTGCTTCGGTGTGACCTCGCGGCCGGGGTTGAATCTTCCCACCTCCGGAGTGAAAGACCTCCCGGCCGTAATCCAGTAGCCGGTGATTCGCGCCCCACCACCGAAAAGAGCAGTGTGGCTTCTGCGGGTGGCACTGCAGAAACAAATTCCGCCATTCTACTCTGCCAATGCGGGACACCTGCGCGAAGTTGTATAACTACACCGATACTACTGTGGGGGGAAATAGGGAAATATAAAAATAAACGATACAAATACAAAACATGCGGATTATTTATGCATTTCCGCACTTAATCACACCACTCACTTCGTGACAGTCACGATGATTTTTTTAGAAATGGTGCAATACACATTATCTGCACCGTGAACACCATTCCGACCTTTCCTCAAAATCTACGCACGTACGCCCAACATCGTAGTTAGCGACGGGTATAAGAAGGTTTCAACCTCCTTGGACAGGTCACTGAAGGTGTGGAGCGCTAACTCGCGGCACATCGACTACGTGACAAGCAGTCCGTATACTGTCCGCCTGTCTTTCATGAAGTCCACGACAGGCGCCGTATCGATCGTTGCGCTCGACGCGCTTGCGGTGCGTGCGCAGAAACCTCTCGACATTTCCAGAAAAGTCTCTGGGCTGCGCCTGTCGTACTGGTGAAGAAAAAAGGCGGCACATTAAGGTTTTGCGTTGACTACCGGCGAATGAACAAAATCACCAAAAAGGACGTGTACCCCCTGCCACGAATCGACAACGCCCTCGACCACATCTGCCATGCGAAGTACTTCTCATCGATGGATCTGAAGACCGGCTACTGGATTGAAGTGGACGAGAGAGCCCGAGAGGAGACCGTATTTATAACCCCGGACGGCCTATACGAGCTCAAGGTGATGCCGTTTGGGCTGTGTACAGCAACGTTTCAAAGAGTCATGGACACTGTGCTAGCTGGCATGAAGTGGCACACCTGCCTCGTATACCTCGACGACGTTGTGGTATTCGCCCGGACTTTTGACGAACACCTTGCAAGGTTGGAGTCTGTACTCGAGGCCATTCGTACGTCTGGGTTAACGCTGAAGCCTGAAAAGTGCCGTTTCGCGTACGAGAAGCTGACGTTTCTGGGCCACATCGTCAACGCCGCGGGAGTCATACGTGACCCGGCAAAAACTTCAGCCATTGCGAACTTCCCAAGGCCGAAAGACAAGAAGGGCGTGCGAAGATTTCTCGGACTGTGCGCGTACAACCGGCGCTTCGTCGCAAACTTCGCACGCATTGCAGAGCCACTCACACGCTTGACGAAAGATAGCACCCCTTTTAGCTGGGAAAACGAGCAAGAAAAAGCATTCTGCGAGCTGCAAAAATGCCTGCAAAGCCCGCCCGTGCTCGCTCATTTCGACGAAGACGCCCAAACGGAAATACACACGGACGCCAGTGTATTCGGCTTGGGTGCCGTCCTTGTCCAAAAACAAAGTGGTTGCGAAAAAGTTATCACCTTTGCCAGCTGTGGTCTGTCGAAGGAGGAGAAAAACTACTTAGCGTCTGAAAAAGAGTACCTCGCTATTACATGGGCGATTTCAAAATTTCGCCCATACGTGTATGGTAAACCATTCAAGGTTGTTGCAGACCACCATGCGCTGTGTTGGCTCGCAAATTTGAAGTTGAATTGAAGGACCCCTCTGGGCGTCTTGGGCGGTGGAGCTTGCGCCTGCAAGAGTTGGACGTTACAATCGTCTATAAATCCGGCAGGAAACACTCCGACGCCGACTGCCTGTCTCGCGCTCCCGTCGACCCACCACCACAAGACTCTGATGAAGGACAGCATGTTCTTCGGAGTCGTGACGGAGAGCGACCTAGCCGCTCAGCAGCGTGCCGAACCCGACTTACGGGTCATGATCGACTACCTCCTAGGATGCAACGTCGCCGGGCCTAGGACCTTCAAACGCAACCTACCAGCATTCAGCCTGAAAAACTCCGTTCTAGTGAAGAAGAATTTCAGCCCCGGAACGAGAACGGAATTATCTTCTTGTCATCCCCTGCAGACCTTCGTGACGGAAATTTTGGAAGCATGCCACGACGGTACCCATCTTCCGGACATCCTCGGCACAGCCCGCACAATTGGAAAAAATGAAGGCGAAGTACTACGGGCCCCGCCTTACATCCGACGTCACCCCCTACGTCCGGAGCTGCCGGTGACTGCCAGCGAAGAAAAACGCCACCGGCGAGACCCCGCCGGACTTCTGCAGCCGATCGCCGTCCATCTAAGGCCCTTCCAACAGATTGGGAATGGACCTTCTGGGCCCGTTCCCTACATCCCGATCCGAGAACAAGTGGATTGTCGTAGCGACAGACTACATGACGCCCTACTCAGAGACCGCCGCTCTTCGGAGGGGAACGCACAAGAGTCGCAAAGTTTCTTCATAAGCCAAGTTGGTTGCGACATGGGAGCCCCGGAAGTCCTAATCACGGACCGCGTAATGGCCTTCCTGCGGAGCTTATGCAGGAATCGTACGCTACAGCAACACGGATCACCGAAGAACGACGGCGTACCACCCCCAACGAACGGACTACACGAACGTCTGAACAAGACAATCGCAGATATGCTGTCAATATACGTTGATGTTGACCTAAGACTTGGGACGAAGTGCTCCCGTGTGTCACGTTTGCGTTACCACACGGCTATCCAGGAACGACGCAAGATGACGCCGTTCGAGCTTGTCTACGGACGACGGCCGACTACGATGCTTGACGCCAAGCTTCCGCATGTAGAAGACGACGACCTCACCCCGACGTCCAAGGATAACTTCAGCGTGCGGAGGAAGCCTGCCAGCTCGCTCGAGTTCGTTCAACGGACCAGCAGCTGGTGGAGCCGGGCGCTACAACCTCCGACGCCAAAGACACTGAGTACCCCCTAGGGATCGTGTTTGGGTTTGGACTCCCATCCGACGACACGGACTCAGTGAGAGCTTCTGCGACGGTATTTCGGACCCTACCAGATTTACGACGTGTCGGCCCCAACTACCTACGAGGTGATCCCCGATGGTGATTCGGAAACATCTCGACGACGCACGTGGCCCGAAGTCGTCCACGTGGTTCGCTTGAAACCTTACTATGCAGACGACGGACTTTTTTTGTTGTTTGTTCGGACTGTCTTTTATTTTAGCATCGGGTCGATGCACTCTTAGAGGGGGTAATGCCGCGCACCATAAATGGGTTTGTTTATTTATTTGTTGTTTACTTCCCAGCCACGCTCGGCTCTGTTATCTGTGTCCCAAACGAAGCGCGTCTTCCATTCTTTATTTTTATGCCGCACGGGCTATCTCATTCAGATAAGCAGACTGTTTCGCCCTAACGTCACTAGCCCAGAATATTCTTGTTTGATCTACAATGTTCTGGATGTAAATCGACGGTTCGAGAAACACTCGCGCCGAAAGATAAAAGCCTGCAGAGCAGACGCCGCGGCATTCGAATCGCCGGAGCTCGCCTGCACACGTCACTTTGTTTACTGCTGCTTCACCGCCTGTGTATTCTTTGAGTTGTTAGGGGAGCACAAGTTCGCTCCAATTAACTTGTTTTCCTTGAAGACAACTGCGTTGTCTTTGACTTCGTGACAATATGCACCCGATGTACACAAGAGCGCCCTTTTGTGTACGGACAGGGCAGCTCATGCATTACTGGTTTTTGTTGCCTATTTATACAGGGCGGATGCAATTTTGATTGATTGATTGAATTTTCATTAATTGATTGATTGATTGATTGATTGATTGATTGATTGATTGATTGATTGATTGATTGATTGATTGATTGTGAGCTTTAACGCGCCGGCGCTACATAGGCGGGGATTAAGAGACATGAAAAATTTTTAAAGGAGACAAATACCGTTCTGCCGTAAAAGTAGGCTTTTGTTTTGAAGGTAAAACAGGCACCCAGAAAAGAGACAAGAGGCACACCTTGAAGACGCCTTGGTGGAGGCAACACTTTAAGCACAGATGGAAAATATCCCTTCTGAGACTACCGAGGACATAAATAGGAACAGCGAAAAACTATTCTTCGAGATCCTTAATGGAATCGAAGGTCCTCTTCCTGGCATACGCGATCGCGGCAAGGCTACCCTGCCGGTGTATCCAGTAAACGTAGCTGTTTCGAGTTCTCCCTTGGAATGGGCTGTGGCAAACCATTCGATACCACAGGTCGATGGCACTTTCCCGAAAGTGCAGGAACACTTCTTTCCAGTACTCGGGGAACTCCAGATTCCTAACCACGTTCTGTTCATATCCTTGGCCTAACCACATCAAACAAAATAATATGGTCTGATCACACACAACTGACCGCCTCCGGAGGAAAATCATTTGGTTACGTCAGAAGATCTCCAGCCCTCTGTTCAACACATATCCCAAAACTATTTTACGAAAATTTCACGCGCATTAAACTGGATATGCGTATGATGTTGGAACCATAATGAAAACTAGACAATTACCTCCCCTGAAGCAAATCGGGTTCGTGCTGCTAGATTTGTTTACTCACGTAACAGTCGTCGCTCTAGTACTACCACCATTAAATTAACCTTCAACCGTGTCGGGTTTTTGATTTCGCCACCAATTCTCTCGACTCTGTCTTTAACACAAACTATATTATAATTTCCCTTCACAATGCAACAAAGTTCTCCTCCCTCCTGCACGTTCTTCGCATCGCCCCTAACGCCTTAACCGGACAGACAACCCATTTTTGTGGAGTATATGCTCTGTATCCCATAGCTTGGATTCACTGGCGTGGAATGCATGTAGGCAACCATGTGTGTGCACCACTATACTCGTGGCCGAGCGTCTGTCGCTAAAGCGACGTTGTGCGCACGGGCCGCAGAGGAGGCACCCATCTTCTCCTCCATGCCTTCATGGCGGACAGGCAGGCCGCGGGCCACGCAGTCTCCATCCCGCCGGCAGGCGCATGAGGCCGTCCTACCGAGATAAAAAGCAGTTCCTTGTGGAAAAACATAGGTTTATTCGTTTCACTCTAAGCGACGTAGAAGTGTTCGTATACGTGACGGAATGCTTGCTCAGCTTTCACGTGGTTCCGCCGCGCCTATTGGGTTGCGGAGCCAGCGGGTATAGCGTAGCGTTCTTTTCGTCATCGCACGCTCTCTCTGTCGAGGAACACAGAGAGCGTGCGATCCCATCAAACTCGTTGCGGAGTGGGTGTTGTAACACCTCCATCTAGTTAACACCCTAGAACTCCGATGACGACATGGATGTTACGCCACCTCGGACTGCATCCCAGTCGTCAAAAGAGCATCGCAGTAGTCCTGGCCGCGAGAAAAAACCACAAGCTTCCCGAGTCACGGGCCCCGATTCGGGTGCAGTGACGTAGGTATCATCACTCTTAAAAACCCATATACAGCACCGTAATTCTTCTTCTAGGATTTTATGGTAGCCAAAAGTATAACGCAATGAAACTGTAGGGGCCTAATTAAAAACCTCGATGACATGATCTATGAAATCCTCCACAAATACCAGGCAAATATCATGTGGTAACAAAAGCACCCCTGGAAACCACACAAACCAACCACCTCACTCAATTCACGGTTTTTAGGAAAGGCAGAGACATGTGCACTTACTCCTCTGGTTGTGTAGCGATAACATGCAAAAATCTGCACCCTCTAAATTCCTTTCGTTACTTACTGCTCTCGAAGCAGAGGCTGTTTCTTTGGCTCCGTCCGTGTACTGTAAGCCTAAGCAGCGTATTAGTCTTACCAAAGTCTGCTGAGCAATACAGAAAACTTGGTTTTGCCCCAAGGAAGTTTTATTCAGGCAGACCAGTAGAGAAAAAAAACAAAACAAAAAAAAAACGCCATGGAACTCTAGCCTAAACTGAATGACTGTAAACGGAGCCAAGGAGATACATTCAAAGTAATTGGCTGCGGATATACTCGCTTCGCTAAAATGTCGAAAGACGATATACCTCCGCCGCCTCTGTCCCGTGACCGCCTGTACCTTCTACCCTCACGCTCTTCCCTTCCCGTCTGGCACCTCCCATGATGAAAGCGATGAAGGCTTTCTCAACTCAATTCACTTTAACCGCGTTCGTAATGCTCGTCGCTATCTGTTGGTATTGTTACCGTCGGGCTCGCGCTCAAACTTCGGCAATGATGCCCGAGGGTGATCGCGTTTCGTATTTGATGTTGAAAATATTGTTTTCATTGGTGGCGGGATTTATGGGCATTTTAAGTACTGCAGTCGTTCTTGAGATACCCAAACGGCAAAACTATTGTTTGTCTCTCGGTTGAAAGAATGCTGTAGCCCAACTGAATACAGGCAAGGCAGTTGCAAACTGCTAAAACTGCTGACATAGCTGATACATGCCAACACTGTTCAGCGCAAAGGAAGCTTGACGCATATCTGAGGCAAAATATGAGTACATACCAGCGTTATTTTCTTCAAGAATGCATGCCGATTTGGTTTTACTACAGCAAATAAAAAAATGACTCCAATCCACGCTGTGAAGGTGGTTGGAAAGCGAAGCTGTGAACGACCCCCCCAACAATTCCACATGCGACGTCACTTGAATTCACACACAAAAAGTGAAACCAGAGACTCTGCCAGCCGTTACCTGGAATTCGGGTGGGGCGCCGTCCTGAACGCAGCAGCGTCGGCCACGACCGGGATCGAGCGGTGGACGCCGCCGCTGTAGCCCGGCCGTGCGTCGGAAAAAGATAACGGAGAGGACCGTGTTTCGAAGGGTGAGACAGCGGAACCTAGCCATCCTGATGTGCTAGCTCGGGGCTACACCACCGCGCAACACAAGCGCGGACACCGAAACAATCCGGCACGTTAGCTTAGTGATTCCCATTTATACAGATTTAAACTAAATAGCTTCGTAAGTTTTAGAATTGTGAGAAATCTGACGTGACTTTTATAATCGCTATTTATCAGAACCAGTTGCACCATTCGTCTTTTGTAATACCTGTTAAAAACACAACCGAATTGGTATTCAGCAATTTAGAAAACGCAGCCCCAGTCGTGACAAGCAGTGCGCAAAAGGTGGCGTTTCTCTAGCGGCCAGATGTCTGTAAGCTAGTGGCCTCTGCATTTTGTTTTCCCGCCCTGCAAACCAATCCTTAACGTATGTTTGACGTACGAATACTTAATTCTGTCGGGTCCGGGTTACCAAGGGGCTGCTGTCGAACAAGCAATCAAGCCGTGCGAAGTAAGCGCGCAATGGGCGCAAAGCTGCACCAAAACAGGCCCAACACTGTCCCTAAATCAGACGACAAAGCCGACGGTAGGGTCCCGCCGACGCGCCCGGCGGGGTGAGCACGGGGAACGCTGGGTATTAGTGCTGTATCGTCACGCCATCTACACTGTGCTGTGTTAGTGAAACTAGTGAAACGCACCCTCCGCCTCCCCAGCGCGTTGGGAGTTTCTTGTCCCGCACGCCACGAAAGGAAGCTTTGCTTAAAAAAAAAAAGAACATCTTAAATATGGTACCCGAGAGCGGCGAGGTTAAAGCAATGAGTGAAACAAAAGATGCAGGCTCGTTCTGATCCCTGCAAAACAGAGAAGAAGGTCCCAGCACATGTCGAGCGCGCTCTGTACTGCAAACACAGGAACATCAAAGTCACTTCTGCAAATATCTATTGTATTCTTCATCGGAGCAGCGAGAACGGAAGCGTAGAGGGTGAGTTCTGGCAGGAGAGAGAGCCGAGGGTGTTACCTGAAATGGTGGGAAGAAGACAATCGTCTTGTGCCGACATTTGCAGTTCTTAACGAAACAGATTTCGACCTAAACTACCCCTGTTTCTAGTATTCTAGCTGAGGTAACTAGTCGAAAAAGTATATGTACCACGGCTTTCCCACGAGTAGTTCTCACTTAAAAAAAATCATGGATAGATATAAATAAGGATTTAAAAATGTATAACTGGTAAAGAAAAATATAATACAAAAGTAAATAAAAATATGATGGCTACACTAGAAACAACAAGAGCAGCTAACACTAGTACTCGTCCGGGAAAGTACCTGATGCCGTTCACGCCGCTGTGCTCCTAAGAAACCGACGAAGCCGTTTCCAGGAGCTAAAAACATTGCATTCATTTAGTGAGAGTCAACATTGTGAGGCTGCATTGAATCTCTTATGCACGCGATCTTGAAAATGCGCAACAATACAGAAAATTCCTGCAGACAATTGATGCACCTCAGCTATCAGGGCCTATGGAAGGAGTTCACACGAATGATCGTTCTTTTTTAGTCCCCGACCTTTTGCCACGCCTAATATAAAAGTGTTTGAAAAAGGAAAGATGGAAGGAAGTATGAAAGTATTAGAAAGAGGGGAGTTAGAAAATCGCACATTGCAAAGCAATAATAGTGGTCGAGTCTGTTCGTAGGCATGCAGTCCAGCTTCGTAGTGACAGTTCAGTAGCGACCTGCAATATCTGTATTCCTGCGTGCAGCGGTTGTAGTCATCTTCTTTATCCAACCGGAAACCAGCGCCTCTGAGCAACGTTGTCGCGAGCTGTCCTTGTTGCCGGGCCCATCCACAGAAGATGCTTGGCATCAGCTGCTGCCACCAGTGCCGGACACTTGGGACAAGTGCCAGGGTCTTCTAGTGTGGGACCCCATGTCCAGCTGACTCAAGACGGGAGCGCCACCCCATACCCAAGCCTTCTGAGAGAAACTTTCTCCCTCCGGAAAAGATTAGGGGGGAGGGAGCAGACACTCGGGGGAATTCGGGCACGGGTGCCTCGTCTGAGGAACGCTATCCCGCAGCTGCTGCAATACCCGCGAGCCATATCGGCCGCCGCAGGGCTCGAGGAGAGCGTTTCACCGTAATCGTCGCAGCACCTACCCGAGCGGTAAGACAAGTCATAACGTGCGCCTCTCGGCTCTCAACACGAAGAGCCAGTCTTCGTGTTGTTGTGCACATGCGCTCAGTATCGTAGAAGAGGCCTTCGAGTGGTAGTGTCTGCACCGTGACATTGCACCCACCACTCGCGATGACGATGACTTCTTCGACGCATACGACGACCACGACGGCGAGTCGCACTATGGAATGAACAATGAAACTTAACTATGTGTCCTTCAATGCTCACTTACAGCTCCGCCATTCAAGTCTTGCGCGTGAGTGAAAGCTTCCCTGAATTTTTTTCCGGGTTGGGTTCGGGTTCAAGCCTTCCCGCTTAGATTCAGGGTTTTCACTCTAAGAAATAAGGGTAGAAAAAAGGAGGAAAATGCGGGTTTTCTCCCCCAGCCCGGAGAGTTTCTCCCTGTAGCTCATTACACGTAGCGCCCTCCGTACGGCATCTATGAAACACGGACACGGGGAGCATACGTTCTCCCCTATTGTCTGCGATCTGCCGTCGGCGCCGACGCCGATTAACGAAACCGTTCTTCGTTGCACAACGGCTTTCACCGATCAAGCGTACGCGAATATTCTGTGCAGCATCGCCCCTGCAATGTGGTACTTCCTTGTCCGCTCACTTTTTTTTTATCACCATGTTCTCGCCACGCAAACGCACGGTTCTCCAGACGTGTGTTTCGCGCACATTCTGTGGTAGCCGCTGCATGTGTGCTGGGTGCGACTCGCCTGGGCCCAGTTCAACGTTACCACCGCATTTGTGGACGCTTTCTACTCACTCCCAAGGGTAAAAGTGGGCAGCGATTATACTAAACTGCCCCTTTCTTCATCAACAAACACGGACAGCAGCATATTGATGCATCAGTGACCAACAACAAAAGGAGCTCTGCAGTAGCATTGGTAGAGTGTACTAGAAGTTTTAGAGTGGCCCGAGCGGCGGCCTCTCCCATTGCTCCGCCGGGTCGACTTTCGCGCAGAAAATAAAACCGGTATAGCGGCGGCGCTGCCGTCGCCGACAACTGAACAGCAGACGCTCCCGGCACACTTCTGCGCGCGGCAAGATTTGCTTTGCTCGCTGCGGTGTTTTGCGGCTTGCTCAGCTGATTTAGTTTGGATTAGGAGGTTTTAACGCGCCGGTGCTACACAGGCGATGAGGCAAGCGGTAGTGGGGGGCCCCGATTAATTTTGACCATTTGGGGATCTTTAGCATGCGCCGAAATCTCGAAGACACGAGCGTTTTTCGCTTTTATTATCCATCACAAGAGCGGCTGCTGGCGCGGCCGGGAATCAAACTCGCACCGTTGGTCAGCTAAATCTACTTGGGTGATTAAATCTACTTGGTGATTTAGAAGTAGACGCAGACCGTTATGACTCCGCTTGATCAAACTTTAAACTAGTACGACCCAACTTTTATTTAACCCCCCTCCCCCCCCCCCAAATACTTTCTCACGTTTTGATGCGTATTCTGAAAACGTTGTTGATCTACAGTAATCTCTCGTTAACTCAAAGTCGTAAAATTAGCTGAATCTTTTGAGATAAGCGCGGAGTTTCGAGTTAAGTCAAATGCAGGAAATTTGTGGCTAGGTCCCTGAAATAGCAGCTAGTGCTTCTAACAAAAGCACTATTGCACAGGGGAGATTTTTCTTATAAAGGCAAAATAATTCGCAGGAAAAAAAAATTTAATATTGCAGAAGAAAGAACTGTGTTGTGCTCGGCTGTGTCACGTTCGCATCTGCATACCAGAAAAGCCTACTCGAGCTTCTCAACGCATCGTATGAATTGATGGTCGCCACCGCTACATTCTACCTTGCTACGAAGCAGCAGCATCTATGTTGTATCGGCCGTTGTTGTATGTTGTATCTGCCGTCGTAGTCACTTCTGGAGGCTCCTCCTCCTCCGCATGATCAGCTGCGTCGTCCACAGCAATGATGTACGCGCCAGACAGCATTCCGGTAACGGGGACGCGTAGCCCGCGTAATTAAACTTGCACTTCACGGCCGCGTTCGGTGCGTAGTGGGAGTAAGCATTCGAACGGGGACCTTATCAGCTGCCTGTAGCGGACTTTGCCTTGTGTCCTCTCTGCCAGTATTTCAAGATATCCGTGGTCCTCCGAGAAAAAAAAAAAGTTTCGGATGAAGCGGGCAAATGCGTATGGCCTATGGAAGGTAAACACACGGTAAGAAAAAGTTTCGAAAAGATATTCTGAGATAGCATGAGTTCGAGTTAACGAGGGATTAATTTGACGGACAGGCACCAGGAATGTTTTCCCTTCCCCTTCTTGACTCTGCGCGTGAAGCAAAAGCGGTGGGGCGCACATTCTATATGCTGAAAAAAGTTTGCTGTTTTTTACGTTCCTTTGGAACGAAAATATTAAGAGCCTTCTTCTGAGATACCCCTAACGTTGGAGCTTGTACTGTCGTTAGTGGGCTTTCTCATTTTATTAACCTACTATGTCGTAGGCACTTGGTCAGTAAACGTGTGTACTGAAAACGAAGTGCCAAGTCTGCAGGACCAACTACTGCTTCCTGCATGCCAGGGGAAGATGCCGCTGTGTTTACTACCTCTTGTAATTTTGGGGGACTTCTGAATCCTTCCGTGCATTTTTAAAAGTTTATTAGCGATCTCTAGGACGTTTTTACCGGTTGCTTCAGCGACAAGGAGCTCCACCATGACAGCGTTATGGATGTGCTGCAGCCCTTAATTCACAACAAACACCTTAACGGCGTTGGTTGCGACCAGCACAGTGAGACCTTGACAGCAAATTTGGTTGGTTCTGTATACATGGTGACACGGATTCATTTCTATATAAAAGGTTTAAACAAGTTCCGTGATTACATGCGAAGGTGGGAGCAACACCTTAAACTTAGCCGTCGCTAATGATCGCAGGCGAGTTATGAAAATGCGTTGGCCAAAAATGTCAATTTAAATCTCCCTGTTAGCGTCATTCCTAAACCGTTACCTGTGTAGACTTTGTGCATGATTTCCCGCGTAACATTTTATATGCTGGGCTATTGAAAATGAAAACACAATGTGTATTTTGTTCTAGTTCCGTTTATTTGAACCTCCATGTTAGCTTTCTTGACTTTGTGTATGATTTCCCGCGTTATATTTAATTTTTGTCGCGGTCAATACATTTCCTGATCTATGCTTTGCTTTGGTTTTATGTGCGTTCAATTATACTCTCAGCATACTTCGAATTAAATTTGCATCAATTTGATTGAACTCCTTTCTTGACCGGATCAGGTGAAAGGTGGTGAGATTAATAGAATGTTGTCGGCATAGTTCTGTGAAAGACGGGGATTGGGACAACTGAGCTAACCGCTGGGCTATCCCCTTTTTATTTAAAAAAGATATCTCCCTTGCGCGTGTAATTTTCTGTTCGGACAGGCGACAGCATTAACACCACGGTGACCCCTAATTATCACAAGCGGGCTACTGCTTAAATAACTCACGCAATAAAAAAAAACACAACCTATTATATTAACCCACATAACTGCAGTCGGAGCGTAAAGTGCGAGACAATAAATAAATTCTTCTGAAAAGCCATCATCCCAGTCCTCATATTTTTTCATGTCATTTGTGTCGACCAATTATGTCCATCAAGCAGCACAATAAGGACACACTCATCAAGCAATTCTGAACCGGTTCATATTAGGCAATTTCACGCAAAATAAATTTTGATGGGAAGTTGGAATAGCCAAAATGTCGATGCAAATACTTTATTTACAATCCGCTAAGAATGTTGCACTCAATTAAGAAAAATCCGTAATTTTTTCGTTGTTGTCGAGCGGGAAAGGCAAAACTAACGCAAAATGAGCTGCAGCGTTTATTATTCCTTTCGTTACCCACAGTCCACTGTACCTACAGTATATTGAAGCAAGTGGACGCCCCGCAGAACAAATTTCGAGCGCTCTGCGCGCAAAGAAGCAGCGACTGGGCGCGCGGCCGTACGCGCGGCCAGCCGCCGCTTTCAGTTGTTGTTGACTACAGCGCCGCCGCTATTTTCTGCGCGAAACGAGCACCTCTCCGGGCGGCCGGTCGGGCCACTCTAAAACTTCTAGTACACTCTAGCATTGGTAGCGTTTCGGCTACAGTGAACTAGAATGCCTTGATCTAGTGGCGCGAACGGGAGCGCTCTGCCGCGTTCGGCTGAAGCAAAGCGCGTCTACCGCCGCCAGGGGCGCCACTGCGCCTTCTCCGAAAACGGTACCGCGGTTGAACGGGCCGTTGCTTGGGGCGCTCGCCAGCTATTGCCGCTGCCGTTTTTAGTGTGGTACAGTAATTACCTTTATGGAAGAAAGATGCTCACTTTTGTTGTCCCTGTACCTTTCTAGGAACGTTTTGTTGCTTATCAGACCCGTTTGAGCCATCGGGCAACGGCTACAAACAAAGTAGCGCTGTGTCGTCTGCTAGCGGCGCAGACGACACGAGTGGGATGTGCGATGCGTTGGCGGCGCTCGGTCGGGCAGACTCTCCGTCTGTTTATGGTCGAGGCCGGCCTTTCATTTTCTGCATGTTTTACGTTTCCGTGATGTTCCCCTACAGAAGCAAGGGGTATCTAATCGTCATAAAATAGTTATTGCGAGTGCTGTCGAATAGAGGTTGGACAGGCGCCGGGTTAGCCGCGATGTCAAAAACGAAGGACGGACACCTATTCCTTTGCTCCGTGTTGTCACTCCAGTGGTTACCCAGGTGCCTCCCCAGGCGTCTTTGTTCGCCGCTCCAATGGACGATGAACTGCGCAAAAAGTGGGAACAAAATTGGGGAAGACTGGACAAACTTCTTGACCATATCTTTAGCCGTTCGGTGAGCGCCACTTTGGGCCCGAGTGCATATATATTGCGGGATTAAATCCACGTAATAAACGGCTGTGAAGTGCGGCTTGCACGCGGGAAGCTGTCACTGGCTCCAGGTGCTGTACCTTACCAATCCTCCTACTGTGCGTCGAATTCTGTACGGAGCATGCAGGCGAGCCGCAAAGAAAAAGGCGGGCAAAAAAAAAAAAAAAGAGTTCCAAGTTTCGGCAGTCAGCAAGAAGCGACAAAGCTGAAGAGCCGAAAAAGATGAGGTGCGCCAGCCACACCACGAGGCTTCTCTCTCTCTCCGCAGGGCTCATCAAATGAAGGCGCAAGTTCTGTGGAATGGGATGCTTTCACAATTAGCCATCTTCAAGAAGTCAAGCTTCCTTCAAAGCTCTGGTGCCGGCTAAATTTTGCCGGCGATCAAAACGTTCTTTTCGCTACCAATCGATACGAAGAGAGAGAAAAGCTAGAAGTTTTTCACGAGCAATCCGTGCTCTTCTATCCACATGACGACAAAGTGTCGGCGCAAACATTTTTTCGTAGTGTGTTTATGCGGAAGCGGTGAAATAGATTTCCCAGCTGTTGCAAACAGTGTGCTGCAAGAAGCTGACAGCAGTTCGGCCTGCAAAGGGGCCATGACGGCTACGGGCGTTTAGTGATGTATTGCACGTGCTAACGCCGCATTCCAGCCCTAAGTGCCTGGGGAAAGCTTCATCTAAAGGTAATTTGTTCATTGCAAACTTTGCTGCTGAAAAAATCAGCCGGGTGCTACTGGACGCGTGAATACTGGGTATAATTTTCGTCTGTAGAGGCAAGTTCACGAGTAGGTTCATGCCGGGACTTTATTACAGTAAATACAAAAAAAAAGTAAATCCATTCGTAAAGAATATAACATACCAGTTGTCCGCCGGCAGCACATCGAACGCGTACGCTCGTATCGATCATCTGCGCAGGGTAGCAGACGACACCAAACAAACACGATTTATTAGCCGTTTCCCTACCGCTCAAACGGGCAGATTTGCAACAAAACGTTCCTAGCAAGGTACGGGGATGCCAGACGCGAGTAGCTTTTTTTTTTGTAAAGGTTAATTACTACCCAACATCGGAACAACGACAGCCATAACAACTGCAGATCGCCTGATGTACAGCGATTGCCGCGGCGGCGCCTTTCGAAGAGAGCGCAGCAGCGCCACCTGGCGTTTTCTACACAGAAGAGCACACCCCTTCCTCGCCGTTCGCGCCACTAGATCATTCTAGTTCACTATAGTTTCGGCTGGCATATCTGAATAGTTGCCAGACCAGTGGTGCGCTCTTCGCTAAAAGAGCGAAAGCAAGACAACTCAAACATACGCGCCATACTATTTCGTTACACGTTTTTTTTTCTTCTTTGAGCTATTCTACTAGTTACAAAACCTGAAACTAATAAAAGGTTGCAATTGCACGAGTTACATTTGTCGAAACAACAAAACGAAGCTTAGGCTCACGCATTGCTGTGGGTAATTCGAAACAGACAACAAGCTCAGTGTTCCTAATAGCACGCTTTGCAATCAGTGGTATAAATACTTTGTGGCCGTTTAAGGTGTAGTTGTGCTTTGTGCCTTGCGGACACGTGAAAAGTGTACTATGTGTTGTGCAATGTGTATGTATACGTGTATTATGCTTGCGCTGTTGTCTATTGCATGTATTGTGCGTTGACAATGCCTTCAACGAAGTGTATGTTGCTGTGTTGTGCTATGTTCCTTCCCAATTTGTGCCCGCCAGCCTGGGGCCTTTGTAATGTCGCTATATTACGTTAGCATATAAGCGCCCGCTAATAGTGATGCTTAGTAGCTGCCCCTCCTCCTCCCCAACTGTTTTTTTGCGTCATCTATCGGTCGTTTTTAAACGTTATTCGAGCTATGGTGGCTTTCGAGCTCGCTAGATGGCGAGCAGTGTCATCTCTTTGCTCCTGCGGCGGATCCGTTTTTTGAGCCGCCTGCACCGCCTTGGCGCTGAGGTGCAGGATTGCAGACGATCAGCGCTTTGATCAATCGGCTGTAGCAAGGTAAGGCGACTAACAACAACTAGTCGTTCTCTAACGGCCGCATTAGATGTTTGTGATCTCGTGAGTCGGTGAACGGCAGGATTACAAGCGTTTGGGAAATAAAGGCAGCACTTTGAATGCAATCGTTATGACTTCTGCTCTGTTTACAGCGGCGCGTTCGCGCTAAACGCGTAGACGGAGCGCTTAGCGGGACGCATGCAAGTCTTGCATATACGACTGGCGTCATGGCTTTCTAGCCGCAGTTCTGGTGCGCGGTAGGTAATGTTTTGGGTATTTTAGGCGCATTTTAAGCGCATACAACCACACTACCTACCTATTTGTACTTCCTCAATGCTCAAACCGATAAGCCCGCTAGGCCTTTCTCGCATAAAAAGCATTGCTCGGGTACCGCCGCCAAGGGAGGAACCCTCCATTACCTCACGAAAGGGGGATATCTTCCTCCATTCCTAGGGGGAGAAACGCGATCCTCCCTGTTAAAGGGAGAATCTTTCTACCTTTTAGGGAGCAATATATGATACATTCCTGTTTCACCCTTCAGGAAGAAACTACCACACCCTTTTTTCTTAGAGTGTGGTTCTGGAGTAACATTCTGTTCCGGTTGGAACTGTTCGAACCTGTTTAAACGGGTTCTAACTGATTCGAAAAAAAGAGGGAGCTTTTTTGTGTTTAATATTTTAGTGCTGCGTTTTTGTTTCCCTGTCATGTATCTGTAAGAACAAATGTATAATTTAAGTTTATTTTCGCTTGGTTTGCCCCTGGCCAACGTAACTGTACAATCCACTGCAAAATGTTTTCCATGGGAGGTCAACGATTACAACACTAACTGAAACGAAATAGAAGAGTCACAGGGGCACTTAAGGCTAGTTATGTGTGTGAATGTGAAAGCATTATTCTTTATGGCCGGCAGTTTATTAGTAATAATGTCGTTTAGTTAATTTACAGAATTTAATTTTATTCTGCCTCATAATCATGCAGTTTCATACCCCACAGTTGTTTAATTGAGGGAACAAAAAAATCTCTTACGATTACGATACTTCCTAACGCGAAATTTTAGCGCAGCGTGAACTGCAGTCCCCTCGGCGACGGAGCATAGCTGCCGCTTGTCAAGAAGTTATTTCGTCATCAGTAAACGAACCACGGTACGTGTTATGCTCTGGTGTTTTATCGTAGCGCGTGGCCGCCGGGGAGCACGTCTCGCACGGCCTCGGCGTACCACCCTCCCCGTCACACTTTCCCCATGCTTTCATCCTCCGCTTTCTTGCTCGCTCTATCTTCGCTGGGCCTCTTCGTTCTCTCGGTTGCAACGAGGCTGACGTTAAAGGGGTCCTGAAATACCTTCCGCCGATGCATGGATGTACAGCCGGTAAAACGCTTGTCTATAACAGCGATTTCAACTTCAACCAGCTACATCCGAAAACTGCCGAAACATACTCGTTCCAAACATGTCGGAGGCAAAAGCGAAGGGCTAAGACTTCAGAATTCCGCAGTAGTTTTATACAAATCCCGCTCCGGCGGGGCAGGATAGGGCTGAGAGTACGAACGCTGTGTTATAGACAAGCCTTTTACCGGCTGTACATGTAACCAAATAAAGCAATGTATTAGCCATCTCCTCCCGCAAGAATTTTGTTAAAGCGATGAGTATTAGCTGAGAAATCGTAAATAAAAAACCGCGCAATATCGTCGCGCCGCGTTTCCTTCTCCTCTCCTTTCAACTTACTCTCCGCTGTTGACGCCACGCGAGCCTTCCCTCCCATAATGCTGCGCTCCTCAGCGGTGACGTACTTCCGCTATTGCGCTGCTAAGACTGCCGTCTGCTACGGGCAAGCTTTGTTGACACCATGAATCCCGCACTCCGCTCAAGGCTAGAAAAGCGAACGAAAAATCTGGCCGCATGTGTGCGACGACCTGGCCTTGCCCTTTCGCGGTGTACGTTGCTTCAGTTGCTATCGGCGGTGAACTCGCAGCCGCACGGGGAGGATCGTGCGCTCGTTCTCTTTGATGCAGCGCGCACTGTTTATCCAAAAAGCGCCGTATCAGATGTGGCCCCGCTGGTGCCGGGTCTTATTTTGTGGCGGTGGTAATTCCTGCCGGCGGCATGTGGAAAAGACATTTTCAACCAATACAGAACCCGTGCACAAAACGCTTCAATCATGTGACCAGTTCCGCTTGGGGCGACGCGTGGTGGATAGCGGCAACGTTGGCAAAACATGCTCCGCCGCCGCTCTGAGCTTTCTAGCGCTGGAGCGAGCGCCATTTCTTTGACAATCTCAAACATCGGTTGCCTTGGCAACAAGGCACAAACCACTCTAGAAGTCAGTTACGGTTCTGTGATCCCGGTTCAGCTCGGGGCCCCACCTCGCGACATCTGGGTACTGGAGGTGTACCACTCACTCCCTTTGGGAAGTGCGAGATGCGTTTGGCATTACAGGAGGCGATGGTGTGTGTGTTGTGGACGTCTTTGTTTCGCGATGAAATGCGACGTTGTGCTTCTGCGGGTGGATAGTGCTTCCCATGGTTTGGATTATCTTTCTCGAGCGACGTACGACTCAACCTCGTATGGGGTATGTGCAGTGTGCGTGGCTAAAAGCCATCTCGGCTTGTGCGCCAGAGTTAAGTGACTTGCTGTTCGTCCCTGCAAACCGCGTGCGAGGTGAGTGCCGAATTTACGATGGGCACGAGGAGGCAACCCATCGTCTGTCAATCGCGGTTCAGACTTGCAACGCATGTTGTGACGTTGTGTTCGTTCCAGACGCATCTCTGGATTGTTTAAAGTTGAATAAAATGTATGCGTCAAACCCGGGCATTCGGCTTAGGGCGTTCTCTACGATTGCACGAGAGAAGTGCCACGGGGCTTCAACGCTTTCTTTATGGAACGTACTCAGGTAAGAGAATATTCATGTCGTGTTATGGCCGTGTTGGCTTCAATACAAACGGTTAAGCGTTTGTTTACACTTGTTTCGTTTGTCGAAAAAAGTCCAAGCACTCCGGCACTCCGCTGGCAGATCAGCCGGCGAGCCGACGCTGAGCAGACGACTCCTCTCTTTGCAGGAAGTGCGTGAAAAAGCCGCCTAATAGCAGGATGTCTAGCTCATGACGAACATCTGGGAATTGATGATGTGGAGGATGCAGCATCACTCCCACCGGACTTGGATGCCACCACAACCGCTGCTGGCTCAGCGAGCGCTGCGGAGGCGGGTTGGGCCGCCGGAGGCGACCCGAGGGGGGGCGGTGACGGGACCAAGTCCGACTCGCGGTACTGGGTCCCCGCCGAGACCAGACGCCGCTCCGCCCCCCGGCGAGCTGCGTCGGCGTACCTCCCCAGAGGAAAAGAGGCGATCCTCTTCCGCGCCTCTGGGAAAGTGATGTTTTCAGTGACCTTGATGTTAATGATTTTTTTCTAATTGAAACTTTTCACAGCTGCGGGACCATGCTGCGTGCGGCCCCTGACAGTTGGCTCAGGTGAAGGTAGTCGAGTCACAGTTTTCAGTAGGGTGGTCATGTGCGGCGCATTTCGCGCAGGTCGTTTTGCCGCGACAAGACGTTGTAGCGTGCCCGAATCGCTGGCACTTGTAGCAGCAGCGCGGGTTAGATATGTACGGACGTACACCACACCTAATGAAGCCAGCATTGATGTGCTCAGGAAGTTTTGATTTGTTGAATGTCAATATTATGTGCTTTGTTGGTATTTCTACATTGTCACGACGGATGGTGATTCTCCTGACAGCGGTAACGCCCTGATCATTCAGGCCTTCCAGAAGGTCGGCCTCTGTTTCACCTAGCAGATATGGCTCAGATATCACACCCTGCGAGCTGTTGAGGCTGCGGTGAGGTGTGACAGTGATGTCCAGATCTGCCATGCGGGTTTGGGTCAGGAGATTTGTGGCTTGCTGCTGCGTCTTGACTTCAACTAACACTTCGCCTGTTCGTAGTTTTTTTGCCTCGAAAGATTTGCCAATGATTCCTTCAAGAAACTTTGAGACGAGGAATACAGACTGGTAAGAGAGGGGTTTGGACATATCTATTGATTCAAGGACCAAAAAACGAGGATAGTTGACAGGTTTCGGAATGTTGATGGTTGGTAGGGATGGAAAGGAAACTTCGGTGCGGCCCCTTTTCAGGGACCGATCACGTTTTGAGGGGGGTTTTGATTTACCCACACGGCATAGGAAAAAGCAGGGAGACGGGGGTACTTTCTTCTTTGACCTTACCCTGGTAGTCAAAGAGGTCCCGGAGCTCCCTGCCTGGTAAACAGACAGGGAGCCCATCCGCCGGAGCTTGACCTGGGCTCCGACGGCCACCGTTTGAGGTTTCTAACCCTCCACCTATAAACACATCGCCACGGTTGGATCCAGCATATTTTTGGGGGCTCGGGGTGCGCGGTATCGCCAGTTTCGTCACCAAGATTGCTCGAGGTGCCCCGTGCGGGGGGCGGCGAATGCGGCGAGATTTCGTCTGATCGTCGGGCAGCTGGCCGCGACTGTAGAGCAGTTACGGGCACTCTATTTTCATTGGTTTTTATCCCACTGGAAGCAAAAATGTGCCGATCACACGACGGGCGCACTGAGGAAGCCGCGTATACTACCACCAGCACGGCAAAGTGGCGCAAGCCGGCGCAGGTAGCTCCAGCGATAGCTTGTTATCGCTTCCCAAGGCGCGGACAAAACTGCACATACGAGAAAGAATGTATTGATCTGATGGCGAATTGCACTAAAAATCGTCATCTGCGACTCTTACGAGAGCGGCAATCGAATGTCTGCCGCAGTGTTAAGCCTGACATCTGTTGGCGGACCGGCCGGCTGCTCTCAGCGCGCGGCTCCCCACTCACTGCCTCGCACGTCGTTCTCTACCAGCGGCAGCGCCTGCATTGCGTGCACGGCCAATTTTTGGGCGGCTGACGAAATCAGTACGTAGGGGGCTTTAGCAGGAATTGCTGCCAACACAGAATCGTCGGTGCTACGGCGGCTGTGCCCTAGAGATAGGTGACTGCAAACAGTCGGGCTCTATGATTTACAGTCTCGGACTCACCGCGGATAGTCCGCGGGTAGCCCGACGATTCCCCGAATCCATAGGGATACACGAGAAAATCGAATGCGGGTATGCTTCTCGGGGAGTCTACGGTGAGTAGGAGACTGTAAATCGAAGGGCCCCAGTGATATCCATCCGACAGTCGCGTCCTCCGTGTGAGCGAAGAATCTGGCCGAGAAGTCCGCCTGCGTTGACGACTCTATCTCCCTAGGATTTCTCCGCTGAAAGGCTCTTTCGTGTGAATACTTAATGGGCAACCTCCCTGCAGGCTGCCATTGCCCCATCCGTCTACTAAGCAAACGACCCGACCGTCCAACATTGTTTTTTGGTATCACCGGGTGTCATCGTCATGCGGCTTTCCCACCCCCCTCCCCCCTTGGCAGGCTCATGACGGGCCGCTCCAATTCTCCAAATCACGCGTCGTCGCCGGAATCTTTTGGCTGGCAGGCACGCAGACAGACAGGTAGTTAACTGGCAAGCGGGCAATCTCTTTGAATGGCACGCAACTTTTCTGGGTAGCAGAGAGCCTGCCCGTCCGCGTGCAGAGAGCCTGCACGCGCGCACGCACACGTATTTTCGCACAATGAGGAAAAAAAAAACGCATTGAAAAAAAATCACGCCATATCCACGGAATGAATGATGATAAGTGGGGCGAAGCTCGAGAGGGGGAGATCATCGGTAACCGTAACTCTCCCGTGAAAGTTCGCCCATTACGTCATTAAGAAAGACGTAAGACTGTGTGCGTACATTGTACAAATCAACTTTATTTTCGGAGTCAATGCTCCCAGGCCCAGACCTGGTGAAGACACCCCGCGCCATCGAGGACTAACCCCGCACCTCCCACCACAATTTGTCAAGAACGTTTATTTAGGGCGAACTTGTGCCCGAACAAGACGAGAGGAAACGAGCAAAGGTCCTCGCGTCTCGTCGATCTCCGAGAACGACTGCCTGCGTTCGTGGCGTGATCTCTTGCGTGATCTCCCCCTCGCAGTGCACGTACGCTCGCGCCTCCGTTGGCGAACACAGACAAGCTCGCGCTCCCCGGTGCCGAGTTGCGCTGCCGGTTGCAGCCGGGTTCTTGCGCGTTGCAACGCGGCCCACTTTGTGACATCTCCGAAAGCATGCGGTGGTCACGTACCACGAGACACAAGGGATGGACAGACCCATGGCTTTAGGAGCTTCGCCCCTAAAATTGGTTGGTCCACTACGCTTTTCATGTACAGGTGCCGTCATAAGAAATTGGAGGAAATATCACAAGATATTTATCTTGTGATAAGGAAGAAATTGGAAGAAATATCACAAGATATTTATCTTACTGGTGTTACAAATGAGCCCGCCGCTGGCCTTTGTTTCAATACTCCTCGGCTGTGCGCCGAAGCCTCCACTACGTACGCTTTTCAAGCAGGCCCCCTTTGTCGGTGACTCACGCTTGCAGCAAGCTCCGACAAGCCTGGATCTCTGGTGCCGATCTATCGGCACGATCAAACTTCAGTGGCGTGCCGATGCAACAGGCCGAGACTTGCCCCAAGGACACGGAGGCCCCGCGTCCGCTGCTGAGACCTCCTCTCTCGGACTCAGCGTGCGCCACTAGTACCGACCACTTACGAACTCTGGAAATAGTGTTGAGTGTGTCTGTGTCGTTCGTATCGTGTGCACAATCTAGAGGGAACGCTTGTTTTGACCGTTAGCACTTTGGGTATAAATAAAAACCCTCCAAGTGCTGTAGTTCATTCCTGTTTGAGCAGGGAATAAATGCTGTCACTCTGAGCGAGTCCTGTACTGTAACCTCGCCCGTCTGGGCATTGCTCTTTGGCTTCGGCTCATCTCTCGCTACGAAGTAAACAAGTGACGTTTTGCCTACGGCTTCTAGACTTCCTCATGGCTGCAACATTGGCTGGTCGCTCGCTTCCAACCACGCTACCAAACGTATGTCGGAGGCGACGGAACTCAGCTCGGGTCGGCCTTCCCGTACGCAGCAACGGGTTGTCAGCGGTGGGATGCCAACGTCGCAACAACTGGTTGGCAGCGGCCGGATGGCAACTTCGTAACACCTGGAGCCAGCGGTGCTAGATCCAACACCATGGACGTCGAGGCGGCTTCGGACTTCGCAGAATTCACGGCGGTCAATGGTGAGTGCGGGACTTTGCTTCACTGAGTTTTACCAGGCTTCTGAAGATAGCTGGTAGGGCGTGTGTTTTTGTCGGGTGGGTTATTCGCGCAAAACATTTTTGGAGCAGTGGGAAAGCAGTACTCTAGACCGGCCATGAATTTGAAGGCGTTGAAAAAACCGCAGTTGTTGGAGCTTGCAAAAGAGTTGCGCTTGGATGTTTCGGACGCGCTGAGAAAGCCAGAGCTGATACAGGCTATACTCGCTGTTGGGGCTGACGATGACGAGCTGTCTGAGTGCATTGAGATGATCAATGGCAGGGAGACCGCGATAAGTCAGGCTGCAGAGGCAGAGGCTGAGCGCCAGCGTGAGGAACGCGAGAGGCAGAAACAGGAACAACAGGGGGAAAAGTGACGAGGGAGAGAGCATGAGCTCCTGCTCGATCGAGAAAAGCGACAGCAGGAGCTGGAGATGAAGCATCTAGAGATCGAGGCATCTCGATCTAGGCGTGAGAGTGACAGCAGCGTGCCAAGCGTGCAGTCTGGGGCGACTGAGCGACCTACGTTACAAATGAGTGACCTAATGCGACCCTGCAAGGTAGAAGAAGACATCGGTCTTTTTTTGGTCAACTTCGAGCGTACATGCGAGAGGGCCCAGTTTAGCCGAGACTCATGGCCGAAAAAGCTGCTTACGCTTTTGCCAGGTGAGGCATCCGACGTGATGGCCCGCTTGTCAAAGGAGGAGGCGGAGGACTACGAGAAAGTCAAGTCGAGCCTCCTGCGAAAGTACAGGGTGTCGGCAGAGGCATTTCGCCAGAAATTCCGTGAAGCCGAGAAAGCTAAGGGCGAGTCGTACTCGGAGTTCGCCTATAAGCTGAGGGCTAACATGGAAGAGTGGCTCAAAGAGGCAAAAGCTTTCGGAGAGCATGATAAGGTAGTTGAGTTCTTCGGTCTCGAGCAGTTTTACCGCCGTCTACCAGAAAACCTGAAACTCTGGGTGCAAAATAGGCCGGGGGTAAATACTGTGGATCATGCAGCTCAGCTAGCCGACGAGTTCGTCGCACGACAAGGTGCGCAGGGGCCGAAAGACGGCCAAAAAGACTTCAGGTCGAGGCCTGATAAGTCAGGGCCGAAAGGCAGAGTTCCCCCGGATGATGGTGGAGCTAGTAAAGTTGTTCTCTCGGGTAGTTAAACCGACCGGGAAAACGAAAAGAGAGCAGACGCTGAGGAGCAGCGCAGAAAGAAAGGGTTTGAAGCGCGCAGACAGGCTACGTGTTACAACTGCAGCGAGACGGGGCATTTCGCTGCGAGTTACAAGAACGGCAAACTAGTCTTTCACGTACTAGATCAGGGTGAGGATAGAAGGCAGTTTCTGGAGCAGCACGTACGTGAGCTCGCGGTCAACACTAAACGGTGCCGAGTTCTTCGCGACTCCGCGGCGACGGTGACATGATCCACCCTTCGGACGTTGAACCGAATCAGCTGAAGGGACAGAGTGTTTGGGTGAAGCAGGCCGTAGCAGCACGAAACGTGCGCCTGCCGATTGCTAAGGTCGGCATCGGAGGTCCGTTTGGTGAACTTGTCACGCAGGCGGCAGTATCCTCACAACTTCTTCCGGAATACAGGTACCTATTCTCGAACAGGTCGGATCAGCTGTTACGCAAAAGGGGGTAACGAGAGTGTCGCCACCTCTGAGAGGAATGGCGAGACTCAGACAGATAGCGAGGATGGGGCATTTCCGGAGGCTCACGACAGAGGGCAGCGTAAGTACACTGTGTGTAAGGCCCCTACTGTGAGCGGAGATATGTCAGCGTCGTCGTGTTCGGAGTGCTCAGGTTCACGGGAGGCCTTGACAACGGCTACCGACCCGAACGCGCGCAGTTTGCAGGCTAACGACGTTCCGCGGGAAAGACAAAACCGTGACGTTAGCGAAAGGAGGCAACACGAGTCCGTTGAAACGAAAGGTGTTTCTCAGGACGCGAGTTCAGAACCGAGCTACGCTGGGGCAGAGCAGGCGGTCGAGATACTGGACAGTTTTCATGGTGCAGCTAAGCTAAGGGGGAAAGCTCAGTACAATGACGAGAGCTTAAATCGCAGCTCTCGGCGCGAGAAGTGGCCTGTAGACGCCTGATTTTCTCGTTTGTATTATTTTTCCTGAAGCAGGTTTCGCCCTTTACGATTACGTTTCTTTTTGTGGGGCATTTCCAATCACGCGAAAATGTCACCTTTCAAGTTTGTGTGCTTGTCTAAAGTGCTGCTGGGCTAAAATATAACTAGTGCAGTTATTTATTAGCGTATTTTATCGCAAGTAAAAGCCTGGTAGAGCTTCAGTGTGGATTTGTCTTCGCACTTGCCGGAGATGCGGTTGTGTCTTCTTGTGTTGTTCTGTTGCTTGCCTGACCAAGTCAGAGACGTTCTTGGCAAGCCACTATTCGTCAAGTAACCGGCCGCGGTGAAGCTCCAGCATGGTGTCGTACAGCCCCAGGCCTGGAGTCGAGCATCTGGCGAGCACTTCTCTCCGAAAGCATCCCTCCGGACAACGGTTGAAGAACCTTATCCATCGGGATCTCGGATCCCCGGCGGAGAAGCTGTTACGAATTAGCCCGCCGCTGGGCTTTGTTTCAATACATCTCGGCTGTGCGACGAAGCCTCCACTAGGTGTGCTTTTCAAGGAGGCCCCCTTTGTCGGTGACTCACGCTTGCAGCAAGCTCTGACAAGCCTGGATCTCTGGCGCCTATCTATCGGCAAGATCAATCTTCAGTGGCGTGCCGACGCAATAGACCGAGACTTGCCCCAAGGACACGGAGGCCCCGCGTCCGCTGCTGAGACCTCCTCTCTCCCCTCTCTCGGACTCGGCGTGCGCCGCTACTACCGACCACTTACGAACTCTGGAAAGAGTGTTGTGTGTGTCTGTGCCGTTCGTATCGTGTGCACAATCTAGAGGGAACGCTTGTTTTGGCCGTTAGCGCTTTGGATGTAAATAAGAACCCTCCAAGCACTGTAGTTCATTCCTGTTTGAGCAGTGAATCAATGCTGTCACTCTGCTCGAGTCCTGTACTGTAACCTCGCCCGTCGGGGCATTGTTCTTTGGCTTTCGGCTCATCTCTTGCTACGAAGTAAACAAGTGACGTTTTGCCTACGGCTTCTGGACTTCCCCACGGCTGCAAAATTGGCTGGCCGCTCGCTTCGAACTCCACTACCAAACGTATGTCGGAGGCGACGGAACTCAGCTCGGGTCGGCCTTCGCGTACGCAGCAACGGGTTGTCAGCGGTGGGATGACAACGTCGCAACACTGGCTTTATGACAGCAATTAACGGTTTACAGGAAGCTTTTTATGTCATCGACATTGTTTAACTTGTCTGAACTGTTGACTTCGTACTTTATGCAGACGACACCAGTCTCTTTATTTCAGGGCCTCATGCAAGTGAAGTAGCAAGCAGAGCAGGAAAATGTCTATCAGAACTATTCACTGGTCTAACTCGAATGGTTTAAAAATAAATTTTCAGAAAACAAAAGCAATATTGTTCAGGGCGAGGAACAAAGAAATAATGTTAAATAAGCGGCTTACACTTGCGCCTGCCCCTATAGAAATCGTTAGCAGACATAAGATTTTTGGTGTTACTTTTTGTGATAATATGGCGTGGACATGTCGTGTGCAGTCTGTAGCGAAATCTTTATCGTCTGCCTCGGGGGCGCTCGCCAGGTGTCATTTTTTCCCAACGAAAGCCCAGCTGCAAATTTATCATGTCCTGTTCGCTTGGCATGCCAATTACTGCACACTTGTTTGGTGCCCGACTACAGCTAAAAAAATAAGCGCAATTCACCGTTTGCAAAAGAAAGCACTGAGTAGTATTGGTAATGTCCCGTTTGCGCACACGGCAGAGCGGCTGTTTCCAAGTTATAGGATTATACCCTTTCCGCGAACATACGAGTTTCGCCTGCTTTTTTTTTCTTTTTTGTTTTCAAACCAGAGTTTCAAATCATTTTTGCACTCAGTGTATGGGTTATTTAAAAGTGTTACGGATATACGCACTAGATGCAATGACAGCTGGCTTGTACCACGCCGACGCACGGACTATGCACTGCAATCACTCGCACACACATTACCTGTTCTGCTTAATACGTGTGAACAAAAATGTGTTAATTTTGAAAGTATTTACCGGAAACAGTGGGTGGCACACTTTTTAGACAACTCGCTGTGAACAAATTATTTAGACACGTGTTTTTATACCTGATTGAGGGTCTGTTTTTATATATTGAGAGGCTCTGGGAGTCGCCAGGCGGGATACTTTATTCGTGCGGTCACAGCGCTAGGAATACTCAGCAAGAAAGGCAATGTCGATGACACTGTCGCCGCCGAGATGAAGATGATGCTATGATAATAGGGTGTGCACCCAGGAAAGGGCGATTGTTCACATGCTAAAATATAACCTGTACAGCTTCTCACACTTATCCTCCCACTTCAGAAAAAGCGGTCACCTGGCCGCTGGCTAGGGCGTGTCGGAACGATGAACGTATGGCTTCAACCGAGAAACGTGAACAATTTCAGTCCCGCGGCATCGACGATCGGTGACAGCGTTGTTCGAAGCCACGCGATAATTCACCGGGGACGTTTGCTGAAGCACGGTATAAGGACCGATGAATCGCGAAAGCAGCATTTCTGACACACCAGGTTGGCGTACGGGTGTCCAGAGCAAAACTTGGTCTCCTGGCTGAAAAGTGACACTGCGGTGAGTGTCATCGTAGTGAGACTTGCGGAGATGCTGACTGGCTTCAGTATTCGCCCGGGCCAATTGGCGGCAGTAAGCTTCGCGGGCAACGAATTGTGCGGGGACATTCGCCGTGCAGTCAAGAGGTGCAAAAAAGAAAGTTGAATCGAGAACAGAAGGTGGTGGGCGCCCATAGACGAGATAATACGGCGAAAAACCAGTGGTGAGTTGAACTGCAGAATTATACGCGTATGTCACAAAAGGCAGAATAGTGTCCCAATTGGTGTGATCTGGTCGGATATAGGCAGAAAGCATATCAGAAAGTGTCCGATGAAAGCGCTCAGTCAACCCGTTTGTTTGAGGGTGATAACTCGAGGTCGTTTTATCGACGGTATTGGCGGCACGAAGAACTTCAGCGAGCGCGTGGTGGACCGTGGCGCAAAAATAGGGAGTGTAAGAAAAACTCGGCGACCTCTACGGCGCAACTGGTTCGGCGAGGGGCGGTTTCAGCATAGCGAGTAAGGTGGTCAACCGCAGTTACTACCCACCGATGACCACTTGAGAGGCTCTGAGAGTCGCCAGGCGGGAGACTTTATTCGTGCGGTCACAGCGCTAGGAAGACTCAGCAAGAAAGGCGATGTCGATGACACTGTCGCCGCCGAGATGAAGATGATGCGATGATAATAGGGTGCACACCCAGGAAAGGGCGATTGTTCACATGCTAAAATATAACCTGTACAGCTTCTCACAATATGAGCGTAATATTTCATGCCACTTTTCTCTCTCGCAAATACTTTAGGTTGTAAATAGGCCATTTTCGCAGTAATTTATATTGTGAACACGCTGCTGTCTCCAAGGGTCGTCAGGCACCCTAAAGCAGCACGCAACTGCTTCTCGCCTGATGTAACCCCAACCATGTGTTGAAAATGAACCTTTGATTTGATTTGATTAGATTTTTCGGAGATGCCTTTAAATGCACACCAATGCAGTCACACAGTTTCCAGGAGAAGCAATTCGTGTAAATTTACAAGACCGTGTTCTCACGGCAGCTGTACCTACAGTATCAACGGCGTTTTAGCTTTAACACGGGGTCATGAGCAGTACTATAGTCGAAAAGCGTCCGGCTTTGCGGTCAGCTTCCACTGTCAAGCGTGCACCAGGTGGCGTTTCGAGCGATTTCATTCTGCCCACCTTCCATGTGCTGACAGACGGGCTAGGAGGAAGGAACGGCACAGAATATAGGGAAACACCGGCGATAGCAACTCGCCAATGGCGCTTCAGCGACTGGTGACAGCGATTGGGTTATACTAACGATAGTAGCTTAGTGAAGTCACAAGCAGGGGTAACGATCGCTGGTAGTCCAAGGCTGCAGAACGGTTGCAGGAAGGAAAAGAAGGTATTGAGGAATGCTATCGGATGCCTTCCGTATCAAACCAGATTTTCACTAATTTTTTCTTCCAGTTTTGTTGCTTCCTGCAGTCTTACCTCATATATACCGTAAAAACCAGTTAATTCGGATTTCACGGGATATGAGGGAATATCCAAATTAACCGACTGTCCGAATTATCGCGAGTACGGTCATAATAACAGGTAAATAGCTGTAAAAAGTTAGTGAGTGTCGTTTGCTCACAGAATGACACCAAAGGGTTCGACACATAAGGAAGAAAAAAAGACAAATCCGCGGTCGCCTGGTTTGTCGGTTAGACTGATGGCAACTGCGATGGGCGCTCTGCCTTTCACTTGGTTATGAACCAGTGCCACGCGTTTTTTGTTCGTGTCTCACTGCTGTTTTTATGTAACTGCATATTCAAACTAGAATAACTGGAAGATATGGATTTATTGTTGATGATGTCTCTGGAGGCCTTCATAAGGGGGCTTGATGCATTCATATTGCCAACACCTTGAAAAATTTACACAATTTTAAACACCATGAACGTACTTACGACGAAGAGGACGACGAAGAAGAAGGAGCGGTTTCTTAGCGTTCTTCCATGCTCGTTGTTTTCGGCTATATTCGTAATTATCAGCTGGTTCATCCCTTCCAGTGCCTTTGATCCACGCTGCAACGCCTCTGGCCCCTCCACGGATAGTCGGCAAGCAACAGGATGACCCCTCGGGGACGTCCTCTGCGTCGGATCCCGCTAACCGGCTGCTAGGCCTAGCGCCTCAGTCGCAGTCCAATTGGCGGGTACGGCACCGCTCAGCTATGTCACACATGTCAGCGCAACTGGCGGCGACCCTCGCTGCTACAGATGCGACGACGCACTCAACACTAGAGGATTTTCCACCAATGGAGGTAACGCCACCGTTCCCGCTACCTCCGGCTGAGCCCTCCAGTATATCGAAGCGTCCATGTGACCAGGGGGTACCCCAAGTCACTACTGGTGGCTCAACTTCACCTGCAGCCAAGCGGGCGATTTCCTCGGACACAGACCAGCCACTTCAGCGGTCGGAGGAGCGCAGTGCACCACCAGCAGCCGCTCCACCCCGTGCAGCGACCGCCCCTCCGCAGAGCTTTACAGCGGCAGCCAGCTCCTCTACGTACAAGGTCGCCATCAAACCTCGAGAGCGCTTTAACATCCTGTCTCTTCCAACGAAGTTACTACAACAGACTCTCGACAGCTGCCTGGAAACCTCTGGCTTTACTGGCTACGCCTACCACAGTCGCACCAACACTATATCGGTGTGGGTGCCTTCTCTAGAGGCTGTCCAGCGGCTATGCTCCCTGCACCGTATTCCTCTCGCGGCTGAAAAGCAGCTTCCTGTACAAGTGTACTTGCTGTCGGGAAGTGACATCCGGCGATATGTCGTTTCTGGGGTAGACCCAAAGAGGATCCCGAAGTCCTCCGTACCAGCCTCCGGTGTGCCACTCACCAGGTGCTTCTTGCCCGCTACATGGGCTCTGGCCGCACGTGCCTTGTTACTCTGCGTGGTCCGCTCGAACCACCGGAACGACTTTTGTACAATGGCTGCGTACTTCGGCCCCGCCTGTTCAAGGCCGGAGTGGTGCACTGTTACCGATGCTTTCGTCAGGGGCACATGAGCACTTCGTGGCCCTCCGCGGCGTCAGAGCCACCGGCTACCTATGAATCGGAACCACCAGCTACCCCGTCGGCCGCACCCCCAAAGGTCACGTTTCGATGCGGTCTGTGTCGTAGCGATGACCATGACATTACGGACAAGAAATGCCCTACGAAATGCAAAGCTGCGCTTGCTAAACGACGAGCGTGGCGACGCCGGTCTGAGCCCAAGGGAATCCAAACGTCCAACCGCTTCGAGTGTTTGGCGGAGGATAACGAAGACGCTATGGAGGAAGTAACTGCAGAGCCTGCTGATTGCACACAGCCCTCGTACCGTGATGTGCTCCGTCGCTCCAGCCGCCGACAGAATAAGCACAACAAAACTGGAAAGGCATCTCCAGTTACGGACGAGCTAGTGGAGGTGCTGCAAGCCGAAATCACCAAGCTCGGCCGCGGCGGCCGTTTTTCTGATGGAGGCGAAAAGCAAAAACGCCCGTGTGTACGAGATTTCGGCGCACGTTAAATATCCCCAGGTGGTCAAAATTAATCCGGAGTCCTCCACTACGGCGCGCCTCATCGCCTGCGTTGCGTCGGCGCGTTAAACCCTACAATCAATCAAATCAAATCACCAAGCTCAGCCAGCGCCGTGCTCGGCTAATTCGTCGGTCACAGCGTCAGCAGCCAGAACAACCAAGCCATTCCAGTCAGCCCCGTCTCTCACCACCGAGCCTGCACCAGCAAAAGCCAGTCCCTTCCATCCTCACCCACCAAGAGCTCCTACAGTTTGTGGTGCAGCAGCTACAGAACTTGGTGTCTGTGTTAGCAGCCCAATTCGCTAGACCCACGTTTACTATGCCTGACCCACAATATATTGTACAGTGGAACTGCCGGGGGCTCATAACAAAGGTTGGTGAGCTTCGTGAACGTCTTCGATTAGGCAAACTTCGAGCTTGGGCGTTCCTGCTCCAAGAGACGAACGGTTTACCTCGCCTCCCAAATTTTAGAGCCTATGCTACGCCTTCCATACCTGATGGGCGCTGTGGCTCCACCACGTCCACACCAGGCAAAGCCGCAATTTCTGTGCACACGACGTATCCACAAACTTCGATTCCACTAGAAGCATAGTGCACGGCTTGGCAAGAGAGTGGTTGCGGCAAAGGTGCAACTGCCCAGGTGTGCAATAATTCTTGTATCGTGTTATGTGCGGCCTCACAGCGGACGTGCACCCCGGCTACGATTGGGCTGGCTAACATCTCTGCGCCGTTCGAACGCTGGCTGTCCCATACTTGTAACTGGCGACTTCAATGCGCCCCATTGCAATTCGGGATACCCTACCTCAAGTGAACGTGGACGCATGTTACTTGAGCATTTCAACGATGCTCAATTCGCACTACTAAATGATATAGCATGCCCTACGCGTCGATGCACTCATCCCCGGATGCCGCCCTACTCACCCGACTTAACCTGGTGGCTTGGTAGTGCAGTGGTATCTTGGCAGCGAGAGGCTGACTGCTGGGGTAGTGATCATCACCCTATCAAGCTTGGCATTGCCCCGAACTCGACGCGTCGGCTTCGGCGAAGCTGCACTCTAGTAAACTGGGATGAGTTCCGGTGCAACATCAATGCAACCATGACGGCCCCCAGCATAGACCCCACCACTGTGATTAAGGAAGCTCTGAGCAGTGCCAGTCGGAGGACGGGGGTAGAGGAGTCCCGGCCAAAGCCTGACCTCCGACTTTTGCAGCTGTGGGCCCAGCGCAAACAGGCTGAAGTGGCTGCCTCGCGAGATCCCTCGTGTGCGCCGGCTCGAATGCGTTTGCAACGCTTGACCGCTGCGGCCAGACGACATGAGAAGCGTCTTTCACGGCAACGATGGCTTAGCTGGTGCGAGTCACTCGGCCCTTCGTCCACCACATCGTCTATTTGGCGCACTTTTCGGGCAATGGAATCAGGCGGCCGCACTCCGGGTGCAGCAGCCAGTGCGTGCCTGGCATCAGGCAAGAACCCGGACAAATTTGCCTTCGATGTGGTTCGCGCCTTGTACCCTGCATTTGACATCCTCCCGGCTAGCAAACCGGGCCCGTTTCCTCTACCGTGCCACGTCGGTGCCTCTCTGTCTGATGATGCAGTCCGTGGAATACAATCAGCTTTCACTATGGCAGAGTTCCTGGCTGCGATAGACCAGGCGAAACTTCAGTCATTTCCCGGCCCAGACGGCGTTGCGTACGAGGTTTATAAAAACCTCGACGATCCGGCCCTGAGCCGCCTCCTCGACTCCATCAATGAGGTGTGGCTCTCGGGCCAAATACCAGAGTCATGGCTCCGGGAAGATATCGTCGCTATACCGAAGCCAGGCAAACCACCCGAGCATCTGCCCAATTTGCGCCCAATCGCATTAATGTGCACCTTGTGGAAACTGTTGGAGCGAATGCTGGCTACGCGACTTCAGTGGTGGATGGACACTTACCAGTGGTACCACCCAGCACAGATTGGGTTCAGACCTCGTCTGGGGACAGAGGATGGACTTGAGCACTTATCATCAATGGTGCTACTTGGCGGCCGATCTCACAAAGTGCGGACGTTGCTTGCCATGGACATTCACAAGGCATATGACAACGTCAGCCACAGCGCTATCCTGGAAGTTCTCCAAAGCCTACTTGTCCCGGAAAAGGTCCGCTCTTTCATCCGGACCTTCTTGACTAAAAGATCATTTTCCGTGCGGATTGGTGGAACTAGTTATGGCCATGTTACGGCCGTCCGTGGATTGTCTCAGGGGTTGGTGATTTCACCCTTCCTCTTTAATGTAGTTATGCTGCCGCTTGCCTGGCATCTTGGCTCCAGGCTGGTCTCTCGCTTTCAGCTGAAAAAACAGCCATTCTGTTCGTGGCCAATGCTTGGGGCCGTCGTAGACTGGAGATGTCACCGATCTCGCTACAACTCTCCGGCCAGCCTGTGCGCACTGGCACCTCTCTTCGCGTGCTGAGATTGGAGATTTCATCGTCAGGGTCAGCTGCCTTGTGGCTTTGATCTGCCCGCCAACAAGCAGGTCAAATGCTACACCTTATACGACGCATTTCACAAAAGTCTGGAGGCTCCCGCTTCAAAATGGCCCGACTCTTGGTGCGGTCAATACTTCAGCCTCGACTTGTTTACCAGGCTCAATTTCAGCATGACACAAGCAGAGTGGGCCCGATTTGAAGCAATTAATAGAGCTGCAATGCGGACGATCACCTGCCTCCCTCAAATAACGCCTATACCAGCTCTTCAGGCCGAAGCTTAACTTAACACCCTGGATGAGCTTGTACATCAACGTCGCTCCGCACGCCAGAACAAACTAAATTTTGTTCCGGAGGCAGCGGCGTTGGCGATCTACATGGGCCGTTGCCGATCTACATGGGCCAGCCCACCCTGCAGCTAGACCGCCCTGGCTGTACCATCAAGTGACCGACAACCGGCCTCTCATTCGACTCCACAGTCTGTCGATGGGAAACGCAGTCCAGCAATCCGCGGGCGTGCCATTACTAGCGACTGCGAACCTGACCCAGGTTGTAGAGGCATTTGTGGAAGCCGGGTCCCAAAACGGCGTTTTAGAATCAAACCAAAAGAAGCAAACCAAAACTGTGCTTATGAAACATTCCGCACCTGGCCTTCTATGCTGGCGGAGCTTACAGCCATCCGGGACGGACTGCAAGCTCTCCTACCGGCACTTCTTGAAGCTCCTGGAAGTTTTACGGCACAAATTTACACGGACTCAACGGCGGCCATACGGTATTTGCGACATGTAGCCTCCAACTCGTCTGTCTCAAGAGACGTTCATGACCTGCTGGACACGTGGCCCTGCCCTCTCCGACTGTCGTGGATACGGCGTAATACTATCACCGCTCATATTGCGGCGGATAGTTTCTGTCACGTTACGTCGGTTCCACGGCCCCTGCCCTTGCTGACAACTGACCCACATGACCAATTTGTCCAACTAAAGGAAGATCTGCGTCGCGCCACACGTGCTCTCATCCCACCGCGTGGAACAGAGCTTCCCAGTGGGCTCGCTCGCTGGGAGGAGGTCCTGCTGCGTAGACTACGAGTTGGGGTGGCCCTCTCTCCTGCGGTAACCCGGGCGTGGCCACCGCAATACCATGCCCCGTTTTCCACGACCTGCCCCTTCCGTACGGCTCCTGCCGAAGACGCCGACACCAACCACCTGCTATGGACGTGCCCTTCACTGAGTGCAGCGGGATCCCGACACCTTCGCGGCACAGGCCTGCATCCGGGGAGACACCCCGATCTTCAGCGATGGCTGTGGGGGCCCCACCACCGCTGTCTTCTGGACTTCATCCGGGAAACGGGTGCAAACTTGTACTTGTAGGAACTTATGCCAAAGGGCATACTGTCGCAATTAAAAAAGAAAAAAATGAACGTAGTTACCATGAAGAATAATCGATGATATGTTGCCTCGGAATATACGTTTTACTCAACTTATACTAAATGCAAATGAAATTGGGGGAGATTGGCAGTATCTAACTAAATCTCATAGTATATACCGACAACGTTACATTAAATTGAGTGTAGTAATAAGAAGAGGACCTGATGGCCATGTTGAGGAACTACAGACTACGCATAATATTTGGTTGTGCTGTCGAACGTGTGGTAAAAATATTTGCAGACCTAAGGTAGAGCACCATTATCAAATACTAGAAATTACAGTTTCGAGGCCCGGAACCAGTGCAGAACGGTTGCTTCGGTTAGTTCAAGTTCGGGTTTAGTTCCAAAATGCCGAAAAAAATACCGGTTCGGTTTCGCTCGGGTTCCGGTTTTCGGTTCGGTTCCGGTTGTGGTTCGACACCCTGATCCGAAGACTTCGCTCACAGCGTCGACATCATGGTATCGACGGCCAGTGTGCATAGCACCGGAAAACTGTCACTCATACTGCACCAGCCACCGATCCCGTCCCGTTATCTCTTCAGCGTCGTAGTAGGCTTGCAGGGGTAACTGCGGAGGTTGAATTGATTGGATTGATTAAACTTTATTTAGGCCGGCAGAGCGACGTTTTTACGCGCCGGGACGCGGGCCTCGGCGTCGTCCTGGTGGCTACTCATCCGAGACGTGAGCTCGCCGTTGCCGACTCGCGAGTCTCATGCCTTGCGAGCGCCCGCAGGACCTGCTGGACGGCCCAGTGTTGATTTTCGTAGGTGTAGCTCCTTGCGGCTTCTGCAAGCCGTGGCGGGATGGTTCTTGACCTCGCTTCCATAGGGCTCGTGACACAGTTCCATAAGATGTGTTTCTGGTCTGCAGTCTCCCTGCAGCAGAGCTGGCACATGGCAGTAGGGTATGCTTCCGGATACATTCGGTGCATCAGAGCCGGGGTGGGTAGGGACCCGGTTTGAAGCTGTCTTAGGAGCACTGCCTCCGCCCGGCTCAACCCCGGGTCCGGAGGTGGGAAGGTCCTCCGAGCCAGGCGGTAGGCTTTGGTTATTTCGCTATAGTCTGTCATTCGGTCCTTAGCAACAACTTTTGGAGGTGTTTAGGGGATCGCAATCTGTTGATGATGCCCGTCACGACAGGCGAAGGTACCCAGCTGGGTCGACAAATGGCGCCACCACCTCGATGGCAGTCTAGTGCGCAATAAACGCACGCCCTCGCATACCCCCTACATATGCACAGATGTACCAGACATCCGTGGGTGAGCTTCGAGTGGGTAGATATAATACCATGGAGAGCCTAGTTGTGAGCCACACCGCGTCTCTGCCGAGAGGTGGCCGCCAGCGTGCCGGTGTCAGCTCCGCTTTTCAGTACATTTAGCAGGCGTGGGACTGGGTAAAATTTTCTTACGTGAAAGTAGCTTCTTGGAGAATGTGCGCTTTACTCTGCCATTTCTAGTAACCATATCACTTCATGTTCGTACTACGAAAATAATTGCAGCTTTGTTAATCAATGCATCGTCAATTCAAGAACGCACCTACCGCAGTGGCGGAGTGGCTGGGGCATTGTCGTGCTTAGCTCAAGGAATTGGGGTGGATCGCGGCAAAGATGGACATTTTTCTGATGGAGCCGAAAAACAGAAACGCGGTGTATCGACATGTGCGTGCACATTAAAGATACCAAGGCGGTCGAAATTAATCCCGAACTTTCTACTACGGCACGCCCATTGCCGAGCTGTACACTCAGGGTAAAACCTACATATAATTCGAAAATTCATTCAATAACTCACTCTAGCGGCACAGTTTTCGGTATCGTGTATATTAATTAATTAATTTAATTAATTAATTAATTAATTAATTAATTAATTAATTGTAGGGTTTAACACGCCGGCGCAACGCAGGCGATGAGGCGCGCCGTAGTGGAGGGCTCCGGATTAATTTTGACCACCTGGGGATCTTTAACGTGCGCCGTAATCTCGTACACACGGGCGTTTTTGCTTTTCGCCTCCATCAGAAAAGCGGCCGCCGCGGCCAGGAATCGAACCCGCGACCTTGTGCTCAGCAGCGCAACGCCTTAGCCACTGAGCCACCGCGGCGGGTGGTGTCGTGTATATTGCTGCGACAAGAAGGAGCTAGCAGTGAACCATAGCGCTGGGGTCCAGGCCCCCCACAAGGAGAAGCTTTGTGCGCGGGCGTAAGCAGCACAGGCTGCCTTGCGCATATTGTAAGTATATCTTCGACACCTTCCATTGTTCGTGTCACATCTGTCTTCCCGCCGCGTCACAGCGATGTTGGACGTTGCGGTGTCATCCCCATCCTTGCTCCCGCTTCTCACCGTTTTGGCCGCGGCGCAGTCATCGAGGCCCGTGGGCCGTGTAGGGCAGCCCCAGCCCCGCCGTAATCAGCACTGGACGATGTCCTCCGCCCCGAATCCCCAGTCCGTGAGCAGCTGATCTAGACCACTTAGACCAGATACGACGAGAACAGCTGACCAGGACGAGTTTCTAGCCTTCTCACCTGCTGTGGTTTCCAAAACAGTCATCGGTTCGTCGTTGCCTTGCGGGAGTCGCAGTTACGGGGAACAGACATCATCAAGCCCACCATCGTCGCCATCGAGGGGCAGGAGGTCTTCCCCGTTATTGGCACCTTCCATCCTCACCGCGCCTGAACCTTTACTCATACCTCGACCGAGATGGTCGCGTTCGACGAGGGGGCAATGCTGTGAGAAGACGAAGGAACGAGTAGTGGAACATACATGGTACCAATCTGCGAAGAAGAAGCTGTTGTGAGGCCGTAGCCGGCGTGAGCTCTATCATGGACACCTTGTACATATTGCAAATATAGGGTTGACATCCTCCATTGCTCGTGTTGCCCCTGTCTTTCACCGTGTAAAAATAAAACTAATACAATGATTGAAAAATCTTTTACTGATAATATTGGGAAGTCGCTTCGTTCCGGAGTACGGCAAAATCATTTTAAGAAGCGACACCCAGCCCCAGTTTGTTGCAGCATCCGATTCGATCCCACTCATGTTTACTTGTGTGCGTGGGAACTGGCTTCGTTCGAATGCGGAATTGAGGATGAGGAGCGAAACTTTTCTGTCTTGCCTGCGGTCAGTCGGAGCAGTACAACTGGAGGAACTTAGTGAGGAGTACGTAGACGCGCAGGGAGGACACGACACGGCAGCGGAGTTAGGCGATTTTTATGGCTGCCATCGTGACTCAGCTCTACGGCATGCGTAGAACGGCAGTCCGACTAGAACGCGAAACCAAAAATGACATGTAGAGGAAGAGAGGGGCCTTTCCCTGCGAATCTCTTCTCTCAAGCGTCCAATGAAGCCTCTTGATACGGAGATATATCTGTGCAATCATGCTTAAAAAAAGGTGGACTTCTTGAATGGTTCACGGTGTGTTATTTTTACTGGCCAATCCGCCCAATGGGTGTACCGTTGTCTCCAAAAATCTTACGCGGATGCGTACGCGCACACACGCGTAGAAGTTAGTGCGCTGTTAATGTGTTCCTTGTTTTAAAATACTCGCAAGGGTTCTTATGTTATCACTCAGACGTCTCGAAGAGGACAGCCTGAGTGGCAAGGCATTAGTGACACACGATTTAGTTTGTGTAAAGTTCTCTTTTTCGACGTTTACTTCCATGGTAGACAGTTCTTTCTCTTCGGCGTGGCTATTTCACTGGCAACGGTTATCTCCGAATAGACACAAATTCGCTTTGTCTTCCACATTTTTTATGTATTTAGTGGGTTTATTTGGCTCATCTGCCCTGTGGGAATTGTGGCTGCCCGCGATCCCGACTCGGCACGCGGCAGCGCTCGGAGGGCCGCGCGGCTTGCGCGGGATTGCGCAACAAGACGGCAAGAATAGAGGGGTTCGTTTGCGCGTCACGAGATGGCGCCACCGGCGCGCGTGGGAGCATGGAGCTCGGAGTCGCTTCGGCGGGGAGGCGGCTGCGGAGAGCGAGGACTTCGGCTGTGGCGCTCGGCGGCGGCGGGCGGCCGCTCCGAGGGAGGACAAGAGGACGGCGTGCGGCGGAGGAGCGACCCGGTACCACAGCCCTGATGTTCACTCATTCATATGCGTATTTCCGCTGCCTTCGTTGGCGGTGTACTGGCGTGACCGGCCGCCTCCCCGCCGCCGCCCCCCCCCCCCTTCCTTACCCCTCAACTTCCAGGATAAAGCTGGCGAAAGGAAAGCCTCGTGCTTTCGAACGCTTTTTTCTGCCGAAGGACCTCCCAATGTCCACAGAGGTTCGTCTCTTTTGTATGGCATCGCGTTCACCCTACATTCATTTACTTGGGAGAGCGGAGTGAGATAAGCTACGGCACTGGTAACCAGCATGCTGCGCAAAGCAGTCGGCTTCCGTCCTTCGATGGAAGCGAATAGGTGAAAGAGTTGGTCACGAAAGGTGGCTGTTATGCGCGCACTGTGTTTTCTTTGCAACTGTTAGATGCAAAGAGACACAGAAAGCTAGGGAGGCTACTACTTTCTCTGAACGTCCGCAGTTTTTGCTGCGGAGGTTTGAAAGAGAGCCATTGACCATGCGCAAGCAAAGATGCATGAGCGCGAGGTAAGTGCCAAGCGAAGATGTTGGATACTTCGCGCCGAAGATTAAAATGCTCGCTTAGCCGGTGACAGATGAGGCATATAGCCCTGCTTAGAGGGTGCAGATTCGCCCACGTGAATAGGATCCGCCAATAGGATCCGCCAATACCTCGAAGAGGCGATTACCACGCTGTTGACAACAAAATACGATATCATATTCTGCAACTAGATTTGTCACGCTTGCTGATGGAAATGAATTAACTGCGAAGAAAAAGAACACACCGTACAACCAGTCAAACTAATATTCAAAAGTGAGATCATGCTTGGCCTAATTGCACACCGCGTTGGCGAACTGCCGCTAGGGGCCGATATTTGAGGACCACCCGCTTGTCCCATGAGTGCATCATGCGATCAGCAATGGCTGTTCCCTAATTGTAGTACTTTAGATTCCATGGCAACGCATAAGGATGAGAAACCTTTTGCTTTATCGGCTGCGTCCACGTTAGGCTACTTTTCGAATAAAACGTTCGCAGATCTGAGCTGCGCGTCCACTTTGCCCTTCCGCCTTATCATGCTGTCGACCAGCAGTGGACGATGGAGAAAGTTATCCTTTCATATCGTCTTTCATACCATCTATCTTTTTTAGGCGTTCGTTTAAAAAAGCAAATAAACTGCCGTCACTTTTTAGTGTTGCATTGGGTGAAATGGGGATTGTTTATAACGCCAACGGGCTGCAATGATCGAACAGTGTACGTACAGTCGAACACGGATATATCGAACTACAAGGGGATCGCGAAAGGATTCGATATATCGATAATTCGATATACAAAATACGCCTATCTGACGATTATCTGACAACTCCGCACATCACTGAGAGTTTTCTAAAGTCGTGGAAAACGGTAGTTTACCGTTTTGTCCCTCAAAGCACGGAAAATCCGAACCGCAGCATGATGACCACCGCACTTTATTTATCATTGAAATGTCTTTGAGCTTCGCTTGTTTTTTCTTCTGCGTCGTAAAGTTCGCCAAATTGTCTTCAAGATTACGAACACGCACAAATGAGAAAACCAACGCTGTACACTGTGCCACAACAGAGGCGAATAATGCTGACGGAACCTCGGCTGCAGTAGGAGGTTAGGAACGTTGTCAGGCGCTGAGTGCCGTTATCTTCAGTAACGTTTATTTTTTTAGTATACGAACCGAACCCCTCCCCCATCTGGAGGCGTGCAACGAAGTCGCTTTGCACCCGACACGCTCCGGAATAGCCGGGGTGGGTTGTGCTGCATTCGCCTTTACGTCAACGTTGATGCGTGCATCGCCCTCAAAACTACTGCGAGGAATTTCGAACGCATTTTCAACCAACATCTTTTCAGCAGCCTGCACCCGACGAATTCCCGCCTTCGTTGCTCCGAAATGAATGCCTTGGACAAAAACATACAACGCCGCATCGGTCCCCTTGCACGAGCCACCAAACAGCTCAATCACAGAAAAAGAGTGCCTCCGGTCAATTTCTTTTGCTCGTTTATGTCCTTTGACCTCAACCACTATCCGCGTTCTAGCTATCATGGAGCTACCCCTCGTGCTAGAGTGAAAACAGCTGTTGAAGGCCATCGAAGCGACATAATGCCGCGGACGCCGCCTCTGTCTCACCAAGCCAGGCAGCTCCTGCGATGAGTCAACATTATTATCAACTCCACCCCATCAAAGGATGCAAACTTTCAGGGGCACCTTCGGCGCGGAATTCGATATATCGAATTTGCCCGTGATCAGAGTTCGATACACGCGCACAACAGCCCTATACTTTTGCATGGGATTTTCAAGGGGATGTTTGCACTGTTCGATATAGACAATAATTCGATATATCCGTGTTTCATATATCCGTGTTTAACTGTATTTTAAATGAATTGCAAGAATACAGAGATGGTTATAATATTATATTGTTAAGGATAAACTTTTTTACTTCTAGCTTTTAAGGGGGTCCCATTTTTTTGCCCTCGTCACAGCTTTGTGGGTGCAAAGTGTAGCTTGCTCCGTTCGCTGCCGTCCAAGTGCATCAGTCTGACAAGAGAGATCGGCGTCGGTACGAATTTTTTGCGGTTTATCACCGACGTCCATCGATGTCTCAACTCGATGTCCAAGGGTAAGCGATGCAGCATAAACATGCAACCGCAATACGTTTTCGCCATTTTATGTCGTACGCAAATGCTGCCTTTGATTTTTTTCTCTAATTGTTCCCACAACCTACAAGCGCACGGTGCTGTTCAAATGAAATCAGCGCCCAAAGATATCGCAGCATACGCTAAAATAGTTCCCCCAAAATTTAGCACACCGCGACAAGTTCTGCACTACTAGGAAGCGGAGCACACCGGGCCCTGCCTTGTTAACAGGCAACGCACACAGGCAACGCTGGTCCGCAGGAAGCGGAAGGCGCACGGGCCACCTAGAGAACAGGTACAGTGTACTAGAACTGGTTGGCGGGTGCTTTCCTCCTCTGCCTGAGGCTTAAGGGAAATGATGTATGGTACATAGTTCTTGCGAAACCTTGAAAATAGCGCACACAAACAGGGACAAGAAGGACACACGAACAGGCGCTTGGGACAAGTGCCTGTCCTGTGTGTCCTTTATGGCCCCCGTTTGTGTTGCACTATTTGTCGAGATGTAGAAATTCCAAATAGGGCGGCTCGCAGTTATTATTCTTCGGAGAGTTGGTCGGGTCGAAGATGCCACCCCACGGACTCTCGCGTGGATTCGAGATGATCACGGCATCGTGGGGAACGAGACCACGTGCGCGGCGGCCCGCGCCCTTACCTACCGGGCACCCGGCGTATCCCCCCCGACCTCTACACCGAAATCTTGCTGCTCCTGGCCTTTGACGACTTACCCTCCCATTAAAACAACATCCCATCGCCGATACCAACACCAACTATATATTCGAGGCGGTGTGACTGGTATCCGCGGCTGCAGTCACGGCACGGATTGTGGGCCTCATGGGATGCCGGTCTCAGAGGGAAGTGGCAGGCGGCGTTGGATGTGGGGGCCTCTTTCGTCGGATTGTCACGGCCAGAGGGACGATCGGTTCAGGAGAAGCAATTGTCTTCCCGATCACCGTTAATTTCTCCTGGTGTCAGACCGGAACTCTCGCGCACAAACTTGACTAGAGAGTTTGACACGTATTAACTTTACAGGAACTACATTTTTTTCTTAAAAGAAAGTTTTTGTTTGATTTCTGTAAAGAAACTGCAAACACGTTTTTAAGTTGTACACAATGCTATTGACGCAAAAAAATTATGCTCTTAAAATAAAGAATCTTTCAATTATATAGCGCGCTTCTTCTTAATCCAGAAACGTCATTCGGTGCTGGCCATTTCGCGGAACAGTTGGCAGTTTGTCCGGCGCTGCGTTGTGCTTGCTGCTGCGATCGCTTTACATTCCGATTCACCCTACGTTGGGTGCTCCTATGATTTCCCCGGCGATGCCTGATGCCTTTTAAATTGGTCTAAAGCAGACAGTCTAAAAATAGATATGATTAAGTCGGAAGCTTGTCCCTTTCCGCCCTAGAAATCACCGCATAGAAAAAAAAATTATGTGTAAACTTGGTTATATAATATTGATGTCGTTAGTCATTATAAAACACTAGGCGTTATATTTGATGAGCACCTTCGCTGGATTTTAACACACTAATTACGTAGCCATAAGTTTGCCAAAGCTTTAGGAGCCCTTTTTCGGTTGTCATGACATTTTTCCAGCTAATATTAAAAAGAAGATGTACGATTAATTATTTAAATCTCATATTACATATTGTCAACTTGTTTGGGGTACCGCATCACACACTTACACGAATACAATTGAAGGCTGCAAAAGAAAGCGATTCGCATCGTTGCGGGTGAACATTACCGTGCTCATACTAAACCACTCTTCATTCGCTTCAAATGTCTACCCGTTCACATGATGCTTTCATTATTCACTGCTGGAACCTGACTCCGCACTACTCTTTCCTAATCAAATGTCAGCATTGCAAAAACGCATACCGGCCGCCCGCTTATACTCGAAGCACAGAACCGTCGCTTCTTCCCAGAAACGCGCACAAAACTACGGTCAACAAATGTTAAAATATATAATATCTTACATCCTGGACTCTAATATAACTTTTTTGATGGTCCCAAAAGAAATAAAGTTTCAGTTTAAAGAAGTTTCAGTTCAGTAAAGTTCAGTTCAGTAAAGAAGTTGAGTTTAAAGTTTCAGTTTAAAGTTCAGAAATAAAGATTCAGTTTAAGCAGGACTGGTACAGGGTAGCAGATGGCACCGAATTCTCACGTGGAATGCTACATTGTTTTAATTTTTTAGTCAAAAATGACCTGTCGGATTTGCCTTTGAATTCCATATATGTGCGCGCGTGTTATTTTTATTTTTTTGCGTTGTTCACAACGTTGTATGAACGATTGGTTCTTCCGGTTTTATTTTTTATTATTATTTCGTTGCAAAGCGTTCCAAGCTCTTTCGTCAATATTTTTTTCCGAAAGCAACTTGTGATAAATTGCCATTTTTCCTGCAGGTATGAATGCGTGCACTGGAGTTGTGTGTAGTACATGTCATACGCGTGTATACGGGTTTATGCCGGTGTATATATGATCACGGTTTTTCTACAAATTTTTGTGCGTGTACATGCCTTTATCTATGTGAGTGTACTCGAGCGTTATATTTATATTTGTGCATATGTAATTATTTCCTGTAATTTTGTTGTTGTTCTTGATCACACCCTTTTTGTTTGTTTTTTCTTGTTTTTTCTTTTTTTATTTTAATTTTTTTTCTTCTTCTTCTCCCAAGGAATGGAGAGGGTTTTTTTTTCTCCAGTGTGTTCAGTTCATTTATACTGCCATGTACATGCACTGTACTGATGTGCAACCGTGAAGCTGCGCTGAACCAAATAAATCAGGGCTTGGTGGCTGGTCAAGCTGCCTGTGAGCAGCTTTTTTCTCGCCGCCCTCCCATCTACTATGTATGATGGCAAATAAATGATTTGAAATTTGTGAAAAATGATTTTTTTCTTCTCTCTATCGCCTTTCCTATTTTTCGGAGACTGCATATTATGTTGCTATTCTGCCACTGCTACCTTGTGTGTTGGGCCTCAGGCCTCACCAAGCTGATGAATTAGCAGCTTTTTGTCTGAGGTCCGTTTTTCCACAGTGGAAAATAAAAAAAAGTATTTCTGAATCTGATTCGATTCACTGTTGAGCCACGATATCGTGGATCTTGAGCGTGCATATGTTCGTCAGAGCGTGCGCGCCATTGCGACTTCTTTGCGCATATGCGTCTGAAGATGTGAGCGCGAGATGCCAGAAAGCGTTGTGTACCTCGGTGTCGCCCAACTTGTATCTAACTATTGATGTTCAGATTTTCAGAGGAACGAAGAGTTGCAAACAAATGGATTCGCTTTATACCACGATAAATCTTCCTTCTAACACAGGACATCATGGTGAGGTGTTCTTCGCATTTGGATATACTCCATTCGGTGCAACATCAACCGCAGTTATTTAATGGCCACCACCAATTTCCAAAATAATTATACGCTGAGATGCCACTCAGCAGTACTTTAGCCAATAAATTTAAAGCAGAGGTCTGAAATAATATACGCAAATGTCTTTAGTTACTTACGCGAAGACCATGTTTCCCCTCAGGTGTGTCAGCTTCACTTCCAAAGGGAAGACATCAAACTAAAACAATTTTGCACTGATGAAGCTACTGTTGAGGAACTGGGCCCAGGGCCATGGCACCGCTCAGAATGCCTTTTATTCCACTTTTTCCTCTCTAGTTGATGATGGTGATAGTACTACACAAGCTCGTCGTCGTCTTCTTCACTCAACATATACTTCCGCCCGCGACAATGGTTCTTGAGAAGACATGCAGAGAACCTGCAGAGGAAACACCAGAAAAATAAATGATGGCCAGTTCAGCATTCTAGTTGTGATCGTTTCGTCCGGTCGGTCTCATCCCCTCAGCCACTTCCTTCTCCAACGGTGCTTTGAGGTGTGGTGTCGCTTTCTAGTAACGGCTCTGTTGAACGCGGGCAACGAGAGCCCGGCAAAACTTGGATCCGGGGCTTTGGATAAATACTGGGCTATTTTGGGTCGGGGTTCTTGGCAACGCTGGATTGACTTTGGTTCCACGTAATTCGGTCGCCGTTTCCTCCTTCGGTAAGAGCGAACAGTAGTCCGCATCGCCCTCCTTCGTGAGAATGGTTGCCCTCTTCGTTGTTGAAAGACAGCTGCAGTTAGCGCAGGGACCTCAGTTCGAGCACTCATATGTTGTCCTCTGTCCCTGTATCCAACCTTCCGTGTCCTGCGACAATTCGATTTGGTGTTTACGACGTCACTTTCTGAATCCAGAGCAGCCAGAACTGAATTCTCCTTCACACACTCGACGGGTTCGGTTCCTAGTTCGTCGGCCTCTTCATTTCCCTGTGGTATGACCTCGCTCTGCGGCTGCAGAGCGACACAAGATGCTGAGTTTGCGACGCATACCGAAGACTTAGTGGCTGCCTCCAGGGTCGCTGCTGTCAGCGATTCGTTGGCATGGACAAAGGGTTCTGCAAGGCAACTGGAGAGGCGAGTGGAACGCTGCGTGTCGTTCGGAGGGATCCACCTTCAGTGACGGTTTCAGGGGGTCTCCACAAAGTCTTGCCTTTACTGTCTTGCGGGGTTGTGCAAACGTAGCCATTTTTTGATAACGTGTCTCGAAGCAGGAAAATAATTCGAAAAATCATTCCGAGGTATAAATCAGATTCTTCATATTCCTTCGTGTAATCATCAATATCCAATAGGTTTCTGACCTGATTGTCGAGCTGTACGAGGGTGATCTGTTTTTGCTGGTCGGATTCGTAGAGGGTTTTCAGCGTACCTGGTTTCACAGGGCGCTGCTCCAATGCGCGGTCTGCCGCTTTGACCAGGTCGAAAATCTGTAGTCGGAGGGTGTCTCTGAGCCGTAGCAGTTGACCCGCGCCCTCTGCGTCGTCTCCGGGTTCAGTGTAGGTGGTGTGGAGCGTCGAGCAGCCGGCCATGGCGGGCGCTGCCCAAGGGCAAGGCCTCCGAGATGAAGGGATCACAAAGTATCCCAACCAGGCGTTTCCCAGGCCTTGCAAGCCTTGAAGGTGCGCTGCGCCGTCATGTAGTCCACTTGGGGCCGTTCCTCCCGGGTTTCACGGCACCAAATCTTGAGGAACTGGGCCCCGGGCCATGCACCGCTCAGAACGCTTTTATTCCCCACTTCGTCCTCCCTCGCTAATGATGGTGATAGTACTACACAAGCTCGTCGTCGTCTTCTTCACTCAACAGCTACTGCGCGAATATCACTGCCAGTTGCCGCATGCGCGCCTGTACTCCCGCGAGCCATTCCCGTCGATATCCCCCCCCACCCGCCTGCCTGAAATATCTGCGCTCTAAGGACAGCGCAGCGCAGAGAGAAACTCAGAGACAATACAAATGCGCCTGTAGTAACGTGCACTGCAGAACGCTCTTCAGCAATCGGCTGAGAACGTCAACACTGAAGTCAAGAGGACAGGATTCGAAGCTCTTACACTGGAGGATCCGAACTACCACCTTGTAAAGGAGCTGAGAAGCTTGATCTCGTACACCCATCTATGTTTTCTGTGAATGTCGTTGCGCACGTACACAGTCGCTGAGCAAGCTGTCGAAATGGGAAGACTTCTTAACCATTCCACGTCACATCAAGTTGCGACCCACCTCACCGTGAATCTACTCACCGACTGGTCACACGTATGATTTCGATGCTTGCAATGGTGGACAAACAAATGGACGACATTTCGTGGTGCAACACAGATATTTTGCTGAATAATATCTGCTCCATAATTAACCATAAGATCGGTGACGCTAGTGAAAAATCGAAGCGGAGGAAGCTTGAAACACTTACTTCAAGTAGGATGGGTGGGACTTGTCCCCCGAATAATTCGCCATTGGTAACTGGTTGTTAAAATCATTCGTTTTATTCTCCTGATTACTGTTGAGATACAGTTGAAACATCAAAACATAAACAAGCCGGATGCAGTAGTTTGTTACCATGTGAGACAATGCTAGAATGCTACAGGATATTTTGCGAGGCATCGTTTACTCTTTCTAAGTTTACACGTTCAAATAATTGCTGACACGAGAGCATTGTTTCATCCAAAACGTGCGCGAAACATTCTTTTTCGGCCGCATTCGCCGCCAGGCGCAACTGGGCCACCATCCTGGGACGTCAGAGCGGCAGCCCTATGACCTTGAAGTATGTTGGTGGTGTTGGTGATACCAACCGCGTGAAGAGGCCGTTGGGAAGGCGCAGGAGCGAATACTACTCCTCCGACTTTTCGCCAATACGTTACTGTGCCAGGCAGTACCCAACCACTTTGACGCCTCCTTCACTTCACTGCCTCTGCTCGCACAGTGGGGAGGTCGCAGACACCTACCGTAAGGTGTGGCCAAGCCCGGCAAACCAATCCCTCCCCCCGGACTCACACCCAAACCCCACTAGAGAGGACTGGGAGGTGGCCATGCTCGGATGACAGACAACAAACCACAGCCAGCTCTGGTCAAACGCGCCCGTCTTCGGCCTCGACCACTGGAATCCCGGAATAGCGATCCACATGGTACTATAAAGGGTGGGCCCACTAAGCGCTCACCTCAGTCAGGTTTTTGGTTACCTCTACCGCCAATAAATATTTTCCCCCGCCCCCCTGCGACACACTTTTTTCTTGAATATATTTGACAAATAGTGAAGGCTTGACTCTTACCTGAAAGGTTCGGTCTGACAGGTAGCTTTAAACAGCGGGAATCACATTTCCCGAAATACCGAAAGATATCAGGTCAGGTCAGGTGCGATATCGAGAAACGGTGCCGCAGGCCTTTTTGCAGGTCAAGAAATATGGGCATAAATTTTGGCATATATGGGCATAAAGCTTGTTGGGCATCTAGTGTTCTCACTGCAGTTTGTTTAACTATATACGGCCAACTGGTTGAGGTACAAAATTTTTCGCGTTCAGAAAACTGGCAAAAGCAGTCAGGGTATATCGTCGGACCTAACAAAAATCAACAGACACACTTCAGACTGGTTAATAATTATAACTGCACACAAAACCAGACACGAGAGGCACACACACGGCCTGCAGTGAATTTTGCTGCCTCCCTTGTCTGGAAATTTCAACCACCCCGACTTTCCGCGGTACTCAAGACTGTTTACGTGTGATTTTAATGTGAGAACTACGACCCCTGAATCAATGTTCTATGTGGCTAGGGTGCATCTGGTGTTTCACTTACCGTCACTCTCACCTGTAACGAGATATTACGTCATCGCCGTACGCCCTAGGCTCTCTTTCCCCGCCGGAGACAACTTCCCGTATGTACCTATTTTTTCAAGCTAATTTACTTTCTTTATTGCACTTACGCCATATTCGCACTTTAGCGCAAGTTCAGAGATTTTCTATGCATTGTAACTCTTAGCATGCAGCATTTCTTTGTACTGCTGTGGAAATGATTATGAGTCATTCTGTCGCAGAAAGGACCCTGAATTCGACCTGAAAAAGGCCCCACCCGTCGCAACATGTTTTTTCTGATCTTATCTTTACATCGATAACGGCAGGGTCTCAGCCAATGATGAATTTATTTCATGAAGGCTTTGCTTGCTTTATAGGGCTTAACGCCTTTTTGCTTCCGTGCCGTAAACATGGCGGCCCTGACTGCCAGGGACGCTGATCCATGGTGACAGCTGTGTTGATGAGGGGCGACGATTGCCTTGAAGGGGCACGGGGCTGTGAATTTTACGACCTGTGCATGGTTCGCGGTCGTATGACAAGAGTGAGCACCACGTGAGAACTACTCCGCTTTTTGGGTATTTTATTGCTTCCCAATGCGTAGGACACCATATTACCGGCCCTAGCTGATGACGTTAGCAAATGGCACAGATATGGTCGACGTTTTGCCGTGCACTTCCTCTCCACTTTGCAGCCTACGGAATGCGGTAACGGAAAATATGCATTCGTTCCTTTCCGGTGGTAAACCTGCAAATCAAAATTATGTATAAATGAATCAAGCGCGCCGTACAGATAACAAACACAGTGCGCCGGAATCTAACGTAACTACTGGAGGTAATTAAGGAAATTTACACGCAGAATCTACAAGATACAGCGGCGTTGTAATCAGGGAAATATCTGCGTGCAACTTACAAGTGACGACCGTCTGGTCACCTGGTTACGCACATTGCGCGCCTTTGGATCCGTGTGTGGCAATGGTGACTGCACACCGTCGCCAACACTGCTTTGGCCACTGTACTGACTTTCCCACGATTTTGAAAGAACAATTAAGTCATCGCGCCACAGTGGCATATAGAGTCTTGCACTAAAGAAATGGGCGGAAAAAGGAACCGAAGCTTAGCAAAACGCTGAACGCAACAAGGCATCGTGCCAGTCCTACCGGCTTGAGGTGGAAACTTTATTGAGGTTATTCAAGATAATGAAGAAAAGAACAGCAACTGCCTGTTCCTCAAATTCGCGAGATTGTGCGTTCATGTAAAACCCTTTTAGGGAGTGAAAAATATACAAAACCCAATTCTCGGAAAGCCTAGCGTGTTGCATTCACTTTGTCGTTTTCTAAGCTAAAACCATTATATATGGTGTCAGGGAAAACGGCTATAAAATAAACTAATGTTCGTAAAATTCAAACTGCAAAGAACGTGCTGGTAGGCGTGAATGTCTGCCACAGAAGTTCCAAAAGTTACCCTAAAGAAAAGGTAACAAAAATGACGACGAAACAGACTTATAGTAAGATGCGCTCGGCGAAATGATAGAAACACTTATGCAGTACGCTTTTTTTTTGGTTTCCCGAAGGAAAAATTTACAGTGGCCTTCTTAAGCCCAACTGTTCAAATAAATAGTGCATGCTTACTGTCACAATTTTGTATGAACATCACTCTTAATAGGAAATGCTAAAGCCTGAAGGCTTTCGCTGAGGACCCGTCAATCGCGCTGCGCAAAAATATTGTTCGTGTCAGGCGCAGCTACCGAGGTTAAACCTGCTATCATGCTAGAGGAGGCGGTGGTCATTTCAACGCCTGTATTTAGCAGTATTCACGGCACCCATGTAGCTTAACTGGAGGATAAAACATATCTACAAACGTGCGCGGAATACAAGGATTATATAAAGAGCTCATGAAGACAACATGTAACCTCAGCCTAGTCGTCGATTTACTCTTCGGATAACGCTCATACGAATTTTAATGTGATGTTCATATAAGTTCACTATCGAGGGAAGCGAGAGATACCTTGGTTATTCACGAGCTACTTTACCGCACTTTTAGTCTTAATATGGCGATTCGCTAATGCCGACGAAATCAACCGAATCCTGAAATAGAGTAGTGGACTTTCAGCTTGTATTAATAGATTTTCACGAATGGCTGCAGAGGAGTATCGCAGGGTCATGAACGTGAATAGGATTCCGATGCTCCGAGCGGACTACAAGCGGTGAGGCCAGCACGCTGCGCCATACCCTGCAGCTCCCAGCATGAGTAGCCTGCGCGTTTCAAGTCGCAATAATTACAAACAAATCGCGCTCCCCATTTTCTACTTGGATTTCAAGTGAGCTCATGGCGTCCAATATACCACTTCCTTATACGAAGCAACGCCCCCTGGCTAGGACATTGCTTCATACACAAATTATTAGGACACAAAATTATTGCGCCCAAAATTCTGGTGTTCGACTATGTTTAGTCGGCGATACTAAACTTCTGGTTTCTTCACTACAGCATTGGTCAATGTACTGATCACCAGTTTTATGGCTCCTTGCCTATGCACGTTACAGAGCCCTTGTGGCATCGTAATGTGCCTCGTCGATTATCAGCCCCAGATCGTCCGCGGGCTGCCCGTGTCCCGATCCTGAGTTCGATCTTCCCGTGTATTCTTGAGGGACTTCTAGTTCGAAGGCAGTCCTTGGACTGCCTGCAGTATATCCAGGACTGGTAAATCGAGGAGGCACATGGTTGGGCGGAGAGCGAGTAATCAGAAATCCGCATTTTAAAACACTGGTTCACCACTGAGGGCAGCAGTTCCTGTCGAGCATATTTATGAAGAGGCATGAGCTGCCCAATTATTTAAAACATATCAAGGTTGCATGTTGGCTTCATGGCTAGCGGAGATCATGGCGAAAACTCCCGGGCCATCTTCTCTAACGTGAAACCTGAAAAGGGGCGAAGCATGCAGTTTCTAAGTATATCCTTGGCGAATCGGAGTTTTTGCCAACGGAGTTGAACCCGTTCGCGGGGTAGAGGTATACAGCTTTGTTGTGAAAGTCTCGTGTCTTTGAAACACGAACCGTTTTAGCGCGAGGCGTAAACCAGTGTCCCGGTGTTTTTTTTAATACGCGTTACGAAGCGTTCCAGCGTGAGGCGTAAACGAGTGTCCCGGTGTTTTGTGTAGTACGCGTTAGGTTCTACCATGAGGCGTAAAGCTAGTCTCCGTGTGCTTAGTACCGTGACTACATGAGGCGGCGGTTACGACGACGGCTTTGATATGCCGACAGCCCGAGCCCTTAAGGGGCGAGGCCTCTCCTTGCACCGTTTCGTGAAACTACTCCGCCATTTTAGGAAGTCTCCCTTCTTTCCTGTGCTTTGCGGCCCACTGGTCACCTCCTCCGCCTTCCCTCGCTACTCTGTCGTCCGCTTGCGCCTTTCAAAACCATTGTATGACGGTTGAGCAGCGCCATGACTTGAGGTCCCGGTGGTACGGCCATTCCTTGTGCCTGCGTTGATACGGCGGTGTGTCAGTAGCCTCATGAGAGCGCGAAAAAGCCAACATAATTTCCGCCATGCTTCTCCCAATGCGACTGGTGCAGCGGGGCCTCTGGTAAGCTTTCTTTCATTCATGGTGATTATCGTACGATGGCGGTGGTTGTTCTGTAGAGTTACTTCATGTGGATCCGGAGCGAAGAAATGGGATTTATACTAGCTACGAGCTTCGATGCTTGTAGCTGAAGTTCAAACAATGAGTCAGCATTTTTTCTTGTGCTTACGTTCCGGTCAGCCGTCCCGTCTATCTACAAATGGCCAGAGGGGCAGTACCGTCGTCGCACTGCCCAACCGCGTTGCAGCAGCCTAGGGCCTAGGACTAAGATAGGGTCCCCTGTCAGGCAGTTCTTTTCTCTTAAATACGTCCTAGACGGTCATCGCCCGTTCTCCTGGACTGGGCAAACTGGACAAATGACGTGGGACAAGACGCCAACAGTGTGTTTCCCCGCTCGGTAGCACACCTGAAAGGTAGCTTGTTCGAAGAACGTTGGAAGTACTGGCTAATAATCGACACCAGGGAATTTCTTTTGGAAAATATGGCGTAGTCGTGTTGTGTCTATTACACCGTACAGTTAAACGTGGATGTAAGGAAGTTGACAAAAGTTATCAACTTTTCGTTACATCCACGTTTTCTTTACATGCAGGTTTCGAGTTAAGGCTCGCGGAAATGAAGCAGAAACTAAGCCAAAATGCTCGACATCACAGAAAGTGAATTCGCCCTGCATGCATTTATTTCACATGAAAAACAGCGTGAGTTGCGCCTCCTCTTTCGCACGCGCTTAGCCACTACACGGCGCTCCACAGAAGCAAGGTTACTTACCCCGGTATTAAAAACCGTAACCTAAGTATAACTTTTATCTCTTGACACTTTTCGGCACCTTAACGCTTTCCAAAAACCAAGCTTACACTGAAAGGGTGCCTTTTCGCCAACGAACCGATACCACATATTGAAGTGGGACGCGCGACTACACGACGACAGGACGGCGTAGCACCTCAAAACTTAAGTCTGCAACCGAAACCGCACTCACACGTCGAAACGCACGGTAGTTTACGGTGCAGGCGAAAAAGAAACGTGAGGGGTAGTTACTCTTGCAGTGGTGTGGTGTCACGTTACAGGAGCGAAACCAGAAGCGAGTACTACGTTAGCCACGGGATGGTGCTAGCCTCGCCATTGATCATCATCGTTAACATGACGAATTTCGTGTTTAGGCGATTCCAGACGTTTTTATTCTGCTGGCTCCTTACGGTAGTGCTACTATTGGCTAAATTAGTTCATTTCTGCGGTCGATTTTGAGTAAAAGTGAAAAAAAAAGTCTAATCATCTCGCCAACTTCGTTACATCATGGTTAACTGCCGCGACGTTTGGCTACATAGAGGTCGCTAACACATGTGCTTCAATGGGGGAGACAATGGAAAACTGAAAAACGTCATTAAATCCACGCGTTCATTACATAGAGGCTCGTTACATCCAGGTTTAACTGCATTCTAAACAAGAAGGCAAGGGAGAGGGACCTTTTACTTTTACGTCTACTTTTACTCTCTCGGCCCCTGAGGCGCTGGTAGCTGAAAATGGCATTTTTCGGGTTTCAGCGTATGTTCCGAAGATCGTGTTGCCTTGAGGACAGACGTGAGACGTCGGGAGGGTTCTTAGAACGCACGCTTGGCCTGTGTTGGTATCAATCAGAATAGACCGAAACTTTCGGCGATTCGAAACAGAAAGTGGTAATTTAGCGTTACAAGGCACAGCCACACCCCTATCAGGGAAGGGATCGCTTTCAAGGCAGCGCTTTCAACTCGCCCGTCCGTAACAGGAGTAGCTGACATCGAAACGGTGAATATGACCCGCTTTCTAACCTACAGGCCGCAACCTCCCGCCTCAAGGCCAGTTTTCGAGAAACGCATACCTCGGGACTTCCACGCGTGGCGTCATTCACCATTATTTGCAACCGAAATGTTGAGGAACCTGTCAATCAACGTGCAGCGCCTCGTATACGTGGCATAGTGAAGAGTGAAATAGCGAATGAGGAATGGAGAAGGAACCTGTTTATATTCTTCGTGTTGGCATAAACGTTAAGAAATGCAGAGACTGGCATTTCATAACGTATGCCCGTTCTTGTGGCGTCAGCTGCGCCGCATACGCGCTCGTGGGCCCCATGGCGGCTATAACTGCGCCTCCGACACATTGGTGTAGACGTAGGCGGCTTGAACTGAAAGAAATCATTTTAAGTTATTAAGACTTTTAAGTCTTCAGGCTTTTACGATCATTTAAGACTTTACTCCTTTCAAACGCAAACAAATTTTATGCCGACAAAAATGCATTAAACCCGCGGGTAAATACCGGTAATTTAAAGATTTTCCAAAAGCGGAAATTTACCGCCAGCAGTTGGCAAAAAAAGTCGTCTGCGTCATACTTGGGCATAAAATGGCATGAAATGGCCGGGCCATTTTCCGCGATGGCCCTGCAAACCATCAACTTGACCTAACTAGTGTACGGTTATTATGAAAAGCTGCGCGCACAAAACCACCACAAAGAAGCGAAAGAAAGGGACACGAGCGCTCGTGTCCTTTTCTCTCCTTGTGTGATTGTTTGTACGCGCAGTTGTCGCAGTGTAAGTCTTCAACTTCCGAAACTATTCCACGTCTTATATAATACGGGTCCTTAACATTGGCCTGTCTGAAATCACTCCCTCACGGCGAAAATCAACGTTTACAAGAAGTCCGCCCGAGGGGTTCGAACCCGGATTAGCCGGATCGCGTGAAGCATAGCGCACTAATTTATGGCCGTGCCAATGGCGCTGGCAACCGCAATACCGCGTGTGGTTGCAAAACTGCTCATGCTAGGCTCTTTTCAAGCTCGAGTTAATACGGCTTCATCTCTACTACTACCTGACCTCAGCATTTTTTCATTAATCCATGTGCGACAAGCCACCTGCGAGCCCAAACGTTTTCTTAAATTACAGCTTCTTCATTGTAATTTCCTTTACATGCCTCATACTTCTTAAAATTTGTAAGTGAGCAAACAATCATTGAGCTGCCCGACCAAAGCATAAAAAATGCAGTGAGCTTCTAAGCGCCTTTTTCTCCGACATTCGGAACGTTTTGAACGTAAAAATTAGTGAAAATTCAGTCAACGTTAATTAATTCTGCTTGTTTAAAACCATAAATAGTGCATTACAAAAAAAATAATTCCGTATAAGTACATTTTGACTTACCTGTGACTTCAACTTCAATGTGTACTGTTGTCCTTCCGAAGAGTTCGCCCTTATCGCATTGCCAAGAGGCGATGTATTCGACAGGGTGGTCTGGCCATGCGTTCCAAGAAAGAAGGCCGGAGGAGTTGTCGAATGGCATAAAAGCGAGATCAGCTACTTCGTCAGCTTCTGCGAGAGGACATGAAAGCAAGAAAAAAAGACAGTCAATTTGTAGGAAAACAATTCTGCCGGCACCTAAGCACTCCTTACAATTTGTGAATACGAAAGTAATTAAAGGGACACTGAAGTGAATTTGTCAAGCTCCCGTTTTTGCTTGCACTGTGTAGACTGGCTCAAATTAACACACTATTCATCGTTTATCCGGTTGACAAATCGGTAATTATTTTACAAAGCGCGAAAGAAGAAAAACTACTATGCGCGGTTTGCGGCGGCCGCGCCAACTAAAGGCTGTGACGTCAGGAGGGGGGGGGCACCATGACTGGACGATGCCCAAGGTTAGCAATCAAAAGTTTCGGTTTCGGTTCTGTAAAACAACATGCTTGACATCTGATGGCGTTGTTGGATGGGCATTCTCGATTTCTCAATTATCGCCGTACCGCGCTTCTGCCATGTTGTCGGCTGTCAAATGTCTAAGATAAACCTCCCAGGGCGGCTTGAATCGTAGAAATCACTAGACGAGGCCTACGCAGTGGATGAACGCCCTCCGCGTCACCGCAGACTCTCAAATGCCATGCGCTTTTCCCGCATATTCGGAGCTTGCCTCACTCATGTCTGTTAGTAAAAAGCTAGTTCGCACCAGGCCAAGGGTGTGCTGATTCAGGCCTGGGCCCACTGCACGCAAGCACTCGGTGCTTGTGGCAACAGCACGCCAACGAGAACTCGCTAGCGCGTCATTGTCAGTATGCGCGCGTTCTGCGATCTCGCTCGTGGAGCAGTGAACGTTACGGCCCAAAAATGGTGAACTCAGTTCAGAAAACATCGGCCGCATACGAAAAAAATCAACTTACAAAAAAAAAATACATGTACCCTCGGGGATTCGAACTTGCAACTTTCAAAACAAATTCCAGCGCCTCAGACCGCTAGGCCACGAGCCGGCGCTGGCCGGTTTGGATATATAAGGTTTATAATGTATGACCAGTTTACACTTTTATTTATTTAAGCATTTTAAGTACTTTATGTGACTATTTGTTGTATATCACTCCTGCAGTAAGTGTCCCCCAAACTTCCACAATATCTCACGTCTAGCAATCTCATTTCTTTGACGGAAAAGCGTTCGCAGATGTGCGGTCGTGCTGCTGACCGCTGTGCTTGTTTACCCAGCGCGAAAAGTGCTTCCTGCTCCCTAGTTTTGCGCTGTACGGTAAACGTTTCAGGTGATTTTATTTTCTTAGTACCTATATTGACTTCGCTGACTCTTCTCCCGCCTTCAATTGGCCTTAGATTTTCCTACTAGCGTAAAGTCAGCGAAGCGTCGCATGTGCACTTGTGCAGCGCTTGTGTGGAGCGACCCGGACTCTGAGTTTGACACAGTGTACAAACTAACAAAGTAAGGAAAGGCACATTCTTTCATTCACAAAGGTGTTGTTGCTTAGTTTCAATTGAGCGAGCGAATAGCGACGACCCGTCGGCGGCCGGCGGACGAAACGCTGGGCCGACTGACTCGATCGGTAGGTCGGCGAACCGTGCAGTAGCGCAGCCATTTTCCAGCTCATCTCCTGCTGACGTCACACGAAAACGCCACAGAAAATGGGCGAGCGTAAAGAGAGGAGGACAGCATTTTCGAATTGATTTTTCTACTAAATAAATTCGCGTAAACGCGGCCAGAGTGGTCGAAACAATGCCTACGGAACTCCGAACTACAATTTGCGCTAGTAATCCCGCAATGTTTACAAATCACTTCAGTGTCCCTTTAATATCGGACAGAGCAGCGCTGAGTGCTCCTTCCAGTTTTGCGCTACGAGTGATAGAAAATTGCTTCGGGCGGGGAATCTTATGTGAACTGGCGTGGGCGGCCGCCGTTCGCTGCGGCCGAGGTTACGGCCGCCGGCGACGTATACGCTTCAGACCCCATAACGAAGTGTTATATAATATATATATGAAGCCCCTGAAAGCGTCATGCCATATATGCCCACCGCGCTATGCGTCACAACGCACGCTATGCGTCACAGGCCAACGGTAGGTATAAGGGTGGTTTAAGTGCTACAGCCTCCCGCTTTATAGCTCAATGGGCCATTTAATGCTTCCTCAAGCGTTGCTGGATGCACCTTTGCGGGTGTAGCCTTTCAGCTCTGGCCGATACCCATCGGCGGCGGTGTGCTCCGTACGGAATCAATCGGAGTTTCAGGAACAGTATCGCTGCCACAGACGCCAGAGACGCTGACTCTTTGCTGAAACTGCCATTCAATGCTTTCTTGTTCACCGAAGAAGCCCTTATTATAGCTAACGTGGAACAGTGCAAAGACAATTTCGTATGAGCCCATCGGCAAGTTTACTGAAGTGATAATCATTTTTGCCACCTTTTTTGCATTCCACAAGTGACTTCCATGCTCGGTTTTGCCCGTATGCTGTGCTGTGAACATATGGAACGTGAGGAAAACAGGGCTCACGGTTATGAATCCGGAAGGTTGGCTCATAGCCTGATCGCAATGGTGCACATTGCCTACGTTAAACTATCCCTCAATGTCCTCGTGAGCACCACGGGCACGTCCGGTGGTTGCCTGTGAACTGCGGCTGTTTTCTAGCGCATGAGTGCAGCTCTTACGGTGACAGACATGGACGGTTTGTAGCGCCCTAGCGAGCCTAAGTTTTCACCCACCTGACTGCCCGCAACAACCCTGAGGTTCCACAAATTACCTCAAAATGGCCGAGAGGAGTCGTTAACCTCTACCTTGTCCGGCACTACTTCCGCCATGCGCGTTGCAGCAAGGCATGCCTGCAATGTATTTCAGGCCTCAAAGACTCTGGAGATGACATAAGCTGTCACGTCGTTCATGGAGGAGGAAAGTACGCAAGCAAAGGGTACTTCTATCAATAAGACCACAAGTGGCGTCATCGGTGTCTGGGAGGTGCAGTTGTGCTGCAGAGATTGCAGAGCACCTGGTAGATCCCGCAGCCCGAAACTAGGAAAAAAAATTCGAGGATCGCACGTTGTAATACCAGGTGACAGAAAAAGATGGTGGAAATTTTCGTGCTATTGCACCGTAAATACCGATGGAGTTCTCCATCGCTGCTATGGGAAACGTGCCCTCGCGAAACAGTGCCGCTAGCTACGGAGCGTTATTCGGCAGCCCCATGTTGATTCCAAAGTCTATTACCGCGAGGAGCCAGCGTTTTGTGAAACCCACGATGAAACATAAATTTTCTTCGAAGGATAAAATCCGCGCAACAAGATCACATGTTGGCCAGGGCACACAACACCTACAGAACGCGCGTCAGCCACAAACATTTTCATCGAATGGGTGAAAATATCACGCGCTCGCCCTCTACCCTGGCTCCCTCAAAGTGCGAAAGGTGCGCTTGCTCTGTTCGTGCTCAGTGCAAGCGACGTCTCGCACTAGCGTTCAAGTGAACAAAGTGGGACGGTGAGTAAATGACGGTTGCGGCGCTCTGCATTTCACGATGACAGAGAATTACGTATGTTATCGCGCCAAAGCTGCACCTGGGCCATGAGGCACGCCGCAGTGGAGGGCTCCGGAGTAATTTTGACCACCTGGGGATCCTTAACGGGGATCCTTAAAAGCGGGTCGCTTTTTCTCTCCATCAGAAAATGCGGCTGCCGCTGCCTGGAGTCGAACCCTTGTCCTTAGGACTAGCAGCCCAACGCATCAGCCACTGAGCCACCGCGGTGGGTCATTTCACGACGCATGTCGAGAGAAGTAAAGCTGAAGTAATGTATATCTGGATATCTCGATGGCTATTAGAAAATGACAAAAACATGCGTGCCGATTGCTGTTGCTGATATCAAATTAAGCCAACTCGCACAGGAAAAACGTCCATGCTCTTTGGTTAGGCGTATTCCCCCCCCCCCCCCCCCAAAAAAAAAAAAAAAAAAAAGAAGAAGGAAGCTAGCAACTATGCGACGATCCAACCACGTTGCCGCTAGAAGCGTTAGCAAATACGACGGCCGAGCTCCTCAGCCGTAGCGACAAAGAGAAGAAGAAAATGAGTTAGGCGGAAAATAATGACGGTAATAACGAGAGGACAGTAGCACCACTCAACACGTGCCATCTAATTTTAATTTGAAGATAGTGGAACCACTGTAGGCCGCACATTTTGGCTGCACATAAAATTAGAGCGCTACCTTCCTCGAAACGTGCGTTTTTCGAATTTCATCAGTGTGGTGTATTCGGTGATGAACTCTCAACCGTATACATCAGTGATTCTCAAATTGTCGACCGCGGACCCCCAGGGGTCCGCGCGGGCATTTAAGGGATCCGCGAAGCCGCTTCAAAACATTTACATCCCCCTCCCCATTCAATTTTCCATTTTTGCTAAACCTTGTGGAACTGCAAAAAAGTGGCTTCGCTACATCACTTCTTCGATGATGATGATGATGATGATGATGATTCCTATTGGTTTTTCCTTTGAAGCGGGGTGATGACATGTCATCTTACCAAAAAGGACTAATATAACCATGTTTTACACTCTTGGTTTAAAACTAGCGCTGCTTAGGGCAGGCACTAAAGCTTATTAGGCCCGAAATACTTTCTTTTCCCTGTTACAGGTGATAACTGTCCTAGGCAATATTCCCCTCTCTGCTTTTCGTCCACCAGCATTCTAATCTTCTTTTCGTCCCCTCGACAGCCTTGAAGTTAACTTCCTCTCTGATACCCTTAAATCCTAGGGCTTCTGGAAGCCCAATATTTCCCTCATGTAGATTTGGATGGATACCCTCACATTCTAACACTATGTGCCGCATAGTTTCTGTTTCTTTTCCGCAGACCACACATACCCCATCATTTTGTGAATACTTCTTCACAAAACTCTTAGTTCGCAACCTGCTCTAGCCTCAAAAAGCAAAGCACTGCCCTGGGAATTATCGTAGAAATTTTCCTTTTTGATGTTCAGCTTCTCAGCCCTGTACATCTCTAACGACGTTTTAGCTTCCATTTTTTCCCTCCATTTATTCGTTTCAATCTGCCTTGTCTCTTTTTTGGTTACCTTGGCTGTTTTGGATTCCCCACTGTTCTTTCCGTATTTAATCGTTAGCCTTCTAGTCTTTCTTAACCACTGCGTGTCCACGCTTTTCAAGTATAGGTACCTAAAAACCTTAGCTGCCCACCTTCGTTGATTCATTGCCCTCAACCTCATCTCAAAGCATATTTTACTCGAGCTTCTCGAACCAGTTCGGTCCAGGTGTACGTTGGCTTTTTGCAGGATACGCCTGCTATGCGGAGAAGGCAGACACGCGAAAGACAGCTTGTAGATGCTTGGGTGACTTGTAGCTGCAAGAGCAATTTATTTGGTAATATAACACGCATCAGCATAAACGTCTGGCACAAATTGCACGCACTGAATATTTGGGCGACTTTAGCGGCATCTGCAAATTGTTTGACATTGTGTTACGAATCAGTAGAGTTCATCGTGGGCCCTAACATTTGTAAGCCCGAAAGAGGTCCCCGGCACACTCGTGGTTAAGTAGCACTGGTTTGCATAAACACCAAATGTGAAACTGGTCGTTAGAGTCAATGCGGCGCTTGAAACAAGCAGGAGCGGCGGAACGCGGCGAAGGAAGCCAAATCCAGTGCGAAGGTACGTGATGCCGCGCGCCATGAAGGAAATTGAGAGTGGGGCAGCAGAGATGGCGTGAAGGGGAACCACGAGGAGCGACTGCGAAGACGCTGAAACTGCTGTGGGTGAACACGAGGCGTCTACCTGAACAGCAGCTGCGAAATAATGGCGATTGTACGGCGCTGCCTGAACGGGTAGCGCGCAAGCAGTGCTATATACGAGGTGAGCCAAACACGCGGCGACGTCTGCCCTAGTTTAACATGACGGCGCAAACTCTATCCACACGACCATTCAACAGTGATGCTTTCGTATTCACTACCCTATAAAAAGTGCTGAGGCGTACTACATTTTTTGGAGGTGCGCCTTAACAATCAGGCTTGCCATAGTGGAGGGCTACGGAGAAATTCACCCCCTCTGAGGATCATTAAGGTACGGCGAAATCTAAACACACTGCAGTTATCGTTTTCGCATGCACCAGAGAAAAACGGCCGCCGCTCTTAGGATTGAACCCGCGTCCCTGGGCTCACCTTTGCCTCCTCTTTCAGCGTGTATGAACTGCTCCTTGCGTTTCTTCCTTACGCTCACCGCGGTAACTACCATTGGGAAATTTCGTGGGGATTTCATTGTTGAGCTAGCTGGGACCACAATACTGATCTCATCATTCGTTTACCTCCGAAGTGAAACAAACTTGTTTGATAAATAAATGGCTTTGGACTAACCAGTCAAAGTGCCCTTTATGAGAAAACTGTGCTCATGTAAAACATAGAGCGCCAACACGAGGCCAATAGCTGTCGCTTTATTTCCTAACGTCACCCCCTCGCATAGTTTAGATTCATAACATACGTGCAACGGAATACAGGGTACCTGGTACGCCCTTCTTGACGTTCGCCACAGCAGCGGGACCACATCCATGCGAGTTGCAGCCGCGGATAAGGAGGCTGTAATTCGCTGCACGGCGAGAGTTGCGCATTTCCAGGAAGCCTGTCTTGAACGAGGAGTTCCATCCACGCTGAACAACGTATGTGCACTCAGCGACGGCAGAACAGTCCTTCCAGTCATCCTGTCCGTTGTCCACCTGCAGAAAAGTTCATTGGATGTCCGTAAAATGTAACGCGTATGATTTGAAGTGACGACAAAGTCGACTGCACTGCTCCCATAGCCCAGAGCGCCGTGTTTCGAGGAACCAGAACACTAGCTTCCTGGTACATTACCTTTTTCACATGAATGTATGGAGGCCTAAGATGAATCAAAATCTAACATGCATGGAGGCCTCCATGCATGTTAGGCACACATGCACAGAGTCATCCGGTGTTCGCATCGCGTTCGCAGATTTGTTGACGTACGCCCCACCTGCGTTTGCGCCAATGAACTACTACATGTCGCGTGCTGCTCTTGTTGTCTTCTAAGCGAAACGCGGTGCTCAGTAACAACGTAAACATCATGGAGCGACATTCTGTGGGAGAATGTTAGTATTGGCATGGGAAATTAGCCTGCTAAGGGCGTATTGTGACATCGATATTACAAGATTCATAAAATTTACCAACGACTGTTGAACAGCGCACACGTCTTTTTCGGGCTAAAAATATCCCCCGAAAACCAGAAATATCACCCAAATATCGCCCAAACTATTACGCAAAAACCAGTTTTCCGGTCATGGCCAGCCGCTTTCGTTGCAGCAGGACTGTTTTCGTTGCATGTACCAGAGCGCAGGAAGCGAGCCGTACAGCGCTTGCAACATGCTTTGGACACATTCACGGTCCTTGTGGTACCCACTGGCGTGAATGTGGGAGCAACATAAACAAATTACTTAGTTGTGCGCGGCAAAGCCACTAATCGCGAACGTATTCATTTAGAAATCACAGGGCATCCCCTCGAGCCAGCTCCAGGCGGTTGAATTCGCATACTGGGTGTACCGTTTCATTAAAACGGGGGAGCTTAAGAGTGGCTCAGAGAGCTCAAATCATTGTGGTGACATTTCCTACACATAATAAGCCGCATATCTGGCACTTTCGGTGGTGCTTCGCAAGATATCGCTTGACGCCTAATTCACGCAGTGCTGGTATCGGGAGCGGCCTACTGCGCCATGTGTTACGATCTCACGAAGCACCAACTTCACGAGCTAGACGTTTTGTATAGGGAGGCGCTGAGGGCTATTGCTGGCCTGCCCGGTCACACTCGCGTCGAAGTGTTGTACCGCTATGCTGGTGTGCACGCTTGGGGATACCATCTCTGCGCGCAAAGCCGGCGCCAACGACCGTCGCAACTTGGCACTGCAGGGACGACGCCTGCTACGCCATGACGGAGAGCGACTACTAGATGAGCCACCCATCCATCCGCATATTCACCCATGGGTAGACGTGCTTATTACGCAGCGGGGACCAGACCCCGCAAAAGTGCTCGTGCTGCTCATGCGGCGAAACGTACCACACTGGTGCAGGCCACCGCAGCCACCTACGCTGCGGATGCGCGGACATTACGTGTGTACGTGGACGCCTCCTGGCAACCTCACACGAGCCCTGTGGCACTTGCAGCTGCAGCGGCAGACAGTAATGAGTGCGCCGTTATAGCCTACATCGTTGACCACCGTGTGCACGTTTTACGGATGTACCGAGGGCTTACGGTATCTTATTGGAATTCCACGGGAACACTCTGCAGCACACTGTATTAAGCGATCATGCAGCTCCGTGCACGACACCTTCCACACACCCGTAACAGTACGGTGGATCCCTGGCCATGGCGGGCATCCCGGTAATAATAGCGCCCACAGGCTGGCGAGCGAGGCATCTCCGTCGTACCGCCGTCAGCCCGGGGACAGCATTGCCAGCGGAGTCTACTTCGATCCTGACGAGGAGCGCCAGCGTCGTAGACATGCTTGGCGCCTTCTCCTCCAGTCATCACTACCCCAGAACCCGCATCCTCTGCCTCCGGGCTTATCCCGCGGTGCGCAGGTTTTTCACTGGGCTCGTTCCGGCTTTTCCATAACCGGCGACGTCATCGCAAGGTGGCAGAAAGGGCACATTCTCCTTGTGCCCCCGGGCAACGACTCCCAGCAAGGGAACAACCTACCGCCGGGAGGTTCCCCGACGGCAACCTCGGCGGGAAACTCCCCTTCTGCAGGCCTCGCAGGACTTCAACAAACTGGATCTGCACATCCTCCCCTTCTTTCTTGGACCCCTTTGTACTCTGCTACGCATGCCATGGCAGATCCCAACCTGACCTTCTGCAAGTCGTCTGGTCTTGCCCGTGCTTTGCAGTACGTCGCGCCCAACACCGCCCGGCGTGGGTTCACTCATACAAAGAGTGGATTCGGCCCTCTTAGCGCGTCAAGGATACATTTACAGCACTCTGGAGCTTCGTCTGATCGGCCTCCTTAGCTGCGCATTATTTGCGTCCTCCCTTTCCTCCCCTTTCCTTGCGGCTTCGGGCCATCCTTTCTTATAGTTTGCTCCCTTCCTTCCATTGGCCCTTAGGCACGGGCTCGAGAAGCTGAGGGATTTAGTTTATAGGAACAAAATCTTATTCGTTGTTTGCTGATAGTGTGAAAGTTCAGCATTTTCTCGCAACTGCAAAGTCTGCATTGCCACTGTTTACGTAAATCAGATATGCCATAAGCTTCGCGGTATCGAACATAGGGTTTCTTAGTAAGTATACTAGAGAGGAAACTGCGCCTCGTAAGCCATGTCGTCCTGGGGGTTCATGAGAAGACCCCCCTTTTTGGCTTGGGCTTGGCATGACAATTGGATTCTTAAGCGGTTTTAGATGCAAAGCATTTCTCGTACGCCTCTTTAATGCATCTCTTTAGATGCAAAGCATCCGTCGTCCGTCGGCGTCCGGCGTCCGCACTCTTACTCCTCTCCACACCACCTGTGATAACACCACTCTCTCCCCTCCTCCTCTCCACACCACCTGTACGCTAGCGCGCGCTGCTCCTCCCCTCCACTCCCTTTGCTCTGCAAATAAACCCGGTCCGCGCTCCGCTCAGTTGCTTCTTCGGTACTGCGCCGTCCGATGACTGGAAATGGGCGCCAACGATTCCGTCAGCGAACTGGCTGGCACACCTTCAACTAGCGCCAGCCAGCACCCTGTCTGAACCGCGAGCACCTCCGAAGACAAGGCTGCACAGAGGAGAGCTCGCGACGCCGAACGTAAACGACAGCATCGAGCAGCGTATTCCTCGCTTCGAGAACGAGAAGCCGCTTTGAAACACCAGCGGCGAGTAGCTGATCCAGATGGCGTTCGGCAACGTGACAACGCTTCGAAACGCCAGCGTCGAACAGCGGATTCCTCGCTTCGAGAACGAAAAGCCGCAAAACGTTCTCCACTACTCGATAAATACAGAAGACATTTAATACGCTACTACACGTGTCTTTACTCTAACAACCAATTAACACGCTACTACTCCACGGCTTTGCATCCCCTCAGGGTTCCCACGTGGGCAGATGGTGTAATTTTGGGGGATTTGCTTTCTTCACTATGCATTAACACGTTTACGAGCTACAAGGAAGCCGAAATCCTCCCGTTTCTGTGGTAGCCGTGTTCAGTGAAACAGCAGGCAATGCGTGATCGCACCTGACGTTGCTCATGCCGCAGTCGAAGGACGTATGACTGAGCGGGTAATATGGCGCCGCCAAATTTGTACCCAACAAAAAGAAGAAACAAAACGTACTTCGACTAAGACAAGATACGGCAGATACGGGCGCTTGTATGCGTCGTATCTTGTCATCGTCCACGACTGTTTAACGCCACGTTTTCTTTTTTCTTGTTAAACTAGCTGGCGGTCGATGCACCGGTTCACCACGAAGGAAACATTTTCATAGGCACGCTCAAAAAAAAATTTTCGAAACTCTTCAAAAAGCTTATTATTTGAAAGAATTGTAAAATTAATAAAATCACACTCTCTAATGAGTTACCCCCCAAATATTAACATTGTTCGTAACTAGAACCTTGGCCTGCGGAAGAGCAGGCACAACCGTTCCGGCAAAAATACGCTTTACTTCCTTTTTCCTTAGTTTTAAAACAGCCTGTGTTTATTTTACACTTACATAATTGCACACTATTCTTCGCGCTTTTGTGGCACTTTGTTTAAATTTGCGGACACTAAAACGTTTCAATCCAAGCCAATGATGAAACTAAGGCGAGCGCAATGTATAATGGCGGTCCATGACGACACAGACGACCTTGATGTGAGCCGCATAGACGCTAGCGCCAGATCCCTCTCTAGTGTATACTGTAGGAAACTCTATGGTATCGAAATCAGAAAGGAGCAGACTATGCGCAGCTCTCGGACGACGCAATGCGCTGAAACGGCGGTTACTCTCTCGGTGCGCTACTTGGCATACGTGTTCACCACAATTCTTGATAGTAGCAGTTACACGCACGCGCTCCGATGCCCCTCCGCCCGTAGTTTGATAAAGTAAGCACATAAGTGCAAACATAAAGTAGCACATACCGGCCGAAAGGAAAAGTCAAGATTAAAAGAGGTAGCCTCTCGAAAAAAATGTCTCTAAATCAGTCGATCCATCTCCTGAACCAATTAAAGTGATTAATACTTTCAGTTGCATCGTTCTCCGGTCGTCCTTCGAACACGGTAACGACGGGAACGTACCCAAGAGTAGATCGGCCGAGCCTTAGTAAAATGGCGGCAAAATATATCAATCAATCAATCATCAATCAATCAATCAATCAATCAATCAATCAATCAATCAATCAATCAATCAATCAATCATCAATCAATAGATCATTCAATGAATCAATGAATCAATCAATCAACCAATAAATAAATAAATAAATAAATAAATAAATAAATAAATAAATAAATAAATCTATCAATCAATCTACCTAACAATCTATCGATTTCCACCTTGCCATGCTTAATTTCAAGGTATTTGACAATCAAAAAGAAACTTGTTCGCGCAGAGTAGAGTGAACCGACTACAATTTTCTAGGGTACAAGTACCAGGACCTCCAAGTAACGCGAATTTCATACACATTTCAGAAATAACGACCTTTTCGGCCACCTAACAAAAGAAACGTCCTGGTACAGTAATATCAATTCGAATTATGCCGTTCACTTTTTGTTACATTGGTAACGGGTTGTAAGGTGCCTCAGCGCCTATATAAAGCGACTTGCAAGTCCAAGTTCGTGACATAGTCTGGCAACAATGTTGCAGAAACCCAATATGGGCTGCGTATGAATGTGCGGGGTGCAAGTTCCCGTAGCCCCCGGGCTCACAGTTTCTCTTTGCAGCATCAAATCGTGCAGGTTCATCGAGTCACAGTTGCTTAGCACGGGTTCGTGGGTTCGATTCCCGGCCGTGGTGGCCGCTTTTCTAATGGAGGCGAAAAGCAAAAACTCCCCTGTGTTCGAGATTTCGGCGGACGTTAAAGACCCCAGGTGGTACAAATTAATCCGGAGTCCTCTACTAGCGCGCACCTCATCACCTCTGAAGCATCGGCGCTTTAAACCCTACAATCAATCAATCAATCAATCAATCAATCAATCAATCAATCAATCAATCAATCAATCAATCAATCAATCAATCAATCAATCAATCAATCAATCAATCAATCAATCAATCAATCAATCAATCAATCAATCAATCAAATCACAGTGTAGTATCGCTAGCCGCAATGCACGCACTCTGCCTCTATGAAGCACCAAATCCCCTGGAGCGGCGCTTCAAGGATCGCACCAATGACAGCGCCTACTACATCATCTGAAGGCTGCAGACGTCCGGCCAGCCTATGAATATGGTATTTCATCAAGATGAAACGCTTTTCAGTGAGTCTGAGGTCGTGAAAGACGCAGTACTCGTGCAGAACTGCTGTTTGAGAGAAGCAATCTCGTTTGTGCAGTGTTCATGTATTTGCCCAGCATAGTTGATGTGTGGTTTTGACAGCCTGATACAGATAAAAACGTGGTGTAAATAAGATTTGTTGCGGGCAAATGGAGGTGCATGATATAAACTACTTGGGCTGAAGTAAGGAAAGTAAGAAGCCGTTTTTCTTGCGGTGAGTTTCTTGCTCTTCCTGCCTGTGTGTGTATCAGATTATTCATAGCAGGGCCCCTGTATAGCTTGGTTCACCTCCTAAACCAAAGGTTGCTCAAATTAAGGAAGAATAAACTGCTGGAACGTTTTTTATTAACAGGCGTTCCTGAAAAAAACGCGTTGGCGTGCTGAGTGATTCTGTTCGAAGTGCTTTATTAAACACCCGCCCCGGTGGTTTGAGGAATGCGCCGCTTAGTGCACTGTCGCTGGTTCGATTTGTGGTGTATTCTAAATACGAGCAATTTAACTTTGGCCCGTCTGTCTGCCTGTCTCTCTGTCTGTCTCTCCATCCGTCCGTCGATTCAGCCTTCCGGACAAAAGCGAAGGGGGATTCTCGGGCAAGACGTTTATATAGGCAAAACATTTTAAACAGTCTGACAGACAACTTCATAGCTATCAACATTGTTCAGCAAAAATAAAATATTATCCCTATTTGAAGGAAAACATAAGTACATGACTGATACTAGCGCTGTTCGTGTAAGTTAAACTAGACTTGGGAGTAATTTTTTCGATAGGAAACACGAAAAAAGACGCCATAAACAATATTTTACCCTCAAAATAGAAACAAATGTACCGGTCCACATTGGAACTCGTGGCTCGTGCGCCCAGCGAAAGAGTAAGGTGCAAACAAATGCCATGCCAGCAGTGCGAACGCGGAAAAGCTGAATTGAATTCAACAAATGTCCACGGGGTTTACTATAGGAGGACCGAGAGAGGAGACCAGCAGACGTCGGTGAGAATGGAGGAGAGAGTTACGTGGGAGGGACAGCAGAAGACTATCATCTTTATACGACAATTGCAGCGGAGCGAGCAGATACGAGACCAAAATTTTCTCTGACAAAAGAAAATTTACAACTAAGCGTACTATAACAGGATGGAAATTTTGGCGAGTTGGTGTTGATTCACCTTGAAAACAGGCTCGGAAAGACGTTGACTAAGAAAAGAAATACGCAGGACGACGCGCTACTGGCAACTGACTACATTTATTACGAAACACAAATATATAGGGCAGCCAACCGACATAACCCAACTGATTAGGACTGATGCAGAGATTATCAAAAGAAATTACCCCGGACATAAAAAATGCAACCTATAATGCGCTATCACCGCACGTGTCGTTCCAGAAACGCCAACTCTGCGTCTTGCAGACTGACTGAGGGGGGACTCACGCACATCGACCCCTCCCGGCTGATATTCCAAGCTTCCATAATCTCCCTTTGTGTCCCGCCCCTGTGCCTAAACAACACGGTTGTTTTTTCGAAGACTGGTTTACACCCCTGTACCTGGCCCTCTTTGCAGTGCGAAGCCAGGTGCATGTAAGGCCTGCCCAACAGTGAACCGTGATGTTCCCGTAAAGGTATTTTCAGGCATCTCCCTATTTGCCCGATGTAGGCCTTGCCACAAGCTAGCGGTAGGCGATACACCACTGACTGGGTGCAAGCAACGAACTTCTTCCCGTGTTTCACGTGGCAGCCTTTTTCGTGGCGCCCTGGCGTATCGATGCGTCTGCCAACGGCAGAGCAGATCTGGCCAACTTTTTTCTCGGCAGAAAACACAACGTTGACGCCGTATCAGGAACCCACTCTCTTGATGCCATGAGAGAGCCAATGAACATACGGGATTTTTTCCACTCTTTCTTTCTTGTGGGGCAGGTTTCGAAACAACCGTGTCGTTGGCTTGCTTGATGGCACGTCTGATTTTCTCGCAC
>CM023448.1:105721521-105814021 GCA_013339765.2 Haemaphysalis longicornis | reverse complement strand
CGTGGCGAATGACAACACACGAATGTTAGGGGAGTTTCTCAGGAAAAACGAGACGCACAGCGCATGAAACCCGCCAGAGGTGACGAACGACATCCACCTTGGACCGGTGGAGCTGACCACGGCGAACGAAATGCAAAGCGCACGGAACGCGGCCAAGCCAGCACACACGCAGGAAACCGCTATTTACGACATACTCCGCACCCGGTGCTGCTATCTGGACTTGGCCAGCGAATGTCACAACCGCAGAAATCAACCTTGCCACAAGCAACAAATAACCCAGCGCACGCGATTTAACCCTACCAGAACGTACGAGGTCTCCAGAACCCGCTGCTCCACTCCGAGTCCAGCGAACGAACGACATTACACTCGTGCAGGTAGGTCCGTCAACGAGCAACGACACGGCTAGCGCTTGCGGCACGTCCTAGCCGGAACGTACAAGATAATCGGCACCCGCTACTCCGATCGGACTCACACGACGAACCCCATTTCGTACAAGAGGACGCAACCCCGAGCAAGCGGACTCGGGACGAACGGAACGCTTTCGAGCCTGCTTGTACGGGAGGGGTAGCGATTTTAGCATCCACGAAACAACGGGCAAAAGATGAGAGCTGATCCAGACGAAAGCATCGAACACCCTACCGATTAAGTGACGCTTATACGACGCCAAGGAATGTAGGCCGAACGGACGAGACGAACTACGCCCGCTTCCCCATCACAACGGTTTCACTTTCGAAGCAAACACGGCGAAAGCGAGCACGGAACCGCAACGATTTTGACTGATCCGCCACGCCACCCTACGACAACACCACGCCACCGCACGCTAAATGAGAAGACAAGCGGCTCCCGCACCATACGCAACACACACCTCATTCGAAGCAACTTCCTCAACGCGCCGAACTATGCCATCTCTGCACACAGCACCTCGCCAGGACAAAACGGCCGTCTACGCTAGCACATGCATCAAGCACGCAACGAGCTACAGGAACACGATCGCCGACGAAAGCGACGCGACTAAAGCAACGCCGTAAACGCTGTCAAGTTCAGGTCCGACGAGGTGAATACCATGGCACACACATTAAAAAACAAGCCGATTTGATATTCACCGTACCTGTAACGCCCTGTAAAGGTTTCTAGTATCCAGAACAACAAAAAAAAATCACGCCATATCCACGGAATGAATGATGATAAGTGGGGCGAAGCTCGAGAGGGGGAGATCATCGGTAACCGTAACTCTCCCGTGAAAGTTCGCCCATTACATCATTAAGAAAGACGTAAGACTGTGTGCGTACATTGTACAAATCAACTTTTATTTTCGGAATCAATGCTCCCAGGCCCAGACCTGGTGAAAGACCCCGCGCCATCGAGGGGTCTTTCGAGGGGTGAAAGACCCCGCACCTCCACCACAATTTGTCACGTAGGATGGGACACAACGGTAAAGAAAGAACTTTTATTTAGGGCGAACTTGTGCCCGAACAAGACGAGAGGAAACGAGCAAAGGTCCTTGCGTCTCGTTCGATCTCCGAGAACGACTGCCTGCGTTCGTGGCGTGATCTCTTGCGTGATCTCCCCCTCGCAGTGCACGTACGCTCGCGCCTCCGTTGGCGAACACAGACAAGCTCGCGCTCCCGGTGCCGAGTTTGCGCTGCCGGTTGCAGCCGGTTCTTGCGCGTGCAACGCGACCCACTTTGCGACATCTCCGAAAGCATGCGGCGGTCACGTACCACGAGACACAAGGGATGGACAGACCCGTGACTTAAGGAGCTTCGCCCCTAAAACAAACGCCAGCATCGAGCAACTGCGAATATGCAGATAGTGATCTGGATACGAACAGATGTCAATCTACACGGACACGTAATTCTGCCTGGAGTTATTGAGTATTGAGTTGAGTATTCGTGAGTAATACAAATTGGGTACTCATGAATACAGATTGAGTACTCATGAGTACAGATTGAGTACTCATGAGTACAGATTGAGTGCTCATGAGTATAGATTGGGTACTCATGAGTATAGAAGATTGAGTACTCGTGAGTACAGCTTGAGTACTTATGATTACAGATGGAGTACTCATGAGTAGAGATTGAGTACGAATACTCGTAAGGACAAATGAGTTTAAGCACAAGTGAGTACGATTTCAAATTAGTACGTGATGTGTGAGTATGAGTGATTTTGAGAACAGACGACTTTTTGAGTTTGAGTTTGATTGAGTACAGCGTTAATGAAAAAAATTGTGATTGAGTTTGAGTGAGTTTTTTCTGTTTTGTCGACCTATGGGTGGGGACGAAAAGCGGCGGCTATACGCCGTGCCGACGAGGACACGTAACAATTGTGTCTCGCGGACAACCCGCCGCGGCGCGCGTTCAGACAACGATCACAACCCCTCCGTTGACCGCTATGTCAACAATTCTGGGAACTTGCGGGGCCGTCTGCAGTCTTAAAGGGGGATTATCTCCGCGGCATTCCTCCGTCCACACAATCCGCCTCCTGAACGCTCCACGGCGAATTTGTGGCGACCCCAGCGTAGTGTTGGCGGTGCAATGCCTCTAGACCAAGCGGCGGGGATCTTTCCTTTTCACACGCGTGGCTTGGGCGCCTGGCCACTGACCCCATAAGTGGACCTTACAACTCCCCCCTTTAAGAGGGTTACAGGACCTCTTGGTTCATTCAATAGGAAAACTATTTAAAAGGGCCACTCGGTTGATCTACCCTTCTGCAATAACAGCAAAAAAAAAAAACACCTGATAGGAGCTAGGCATTACCACAAATGAGCCGCCTACCATTTCTGCAGTTCAGTTAATCCGAACTCTCTCTCCCCTCAACTACAAACATAACCTACTCGCTAGTCATTCAATAGAGACGGAATACTTAAGCAAACCAAAAACACAAAAAATGCTAAAAACACTAAAGGCGAGTGAAAAGAATTTGTGTCGTGTCTCCGGGGCGCGTAAACGCTGCGAACAACGAGACAACTCAACCTATAACACTGATGCGCGCTATAACTGCAAACACACACAATTATTCCAGCATTCAACAACAAGAACAAAAAATCGCGCCAATTCACCCCATGAATGTGGTTGGAAAGCAAAGCACTAAACGGCACCCATAACGATTACCCATGCGACTTCACCTAAATTCACTCACATCGCTCTACAAATAGTAAAACCAGAAAGAAGTGAAATGCACTTAACCACATCATTTATTACTTTAAAGAGATATTCTTGGTAAGGTTAAATCAGGGCATTATGCATGAACGGTGTTTGGTTGAGTTGTATTGGTGTAGCACAAGAGTGGAAACTTTTTTTATAAAATTAAAGTAAGCTCCAAACCCGGTGTTAGACGATCTGTCTTCTCCGTCTCTGCGCCGCGGACGGAGGTGACGAGATTTGCGGCTGAGGAGGAGGAGGAGGAAGAAATACTTCTGTTCAGATTTCTGAACGGCCCAGAGTGCAGCCCTGGGGAGTGATTCCTTCTTCTGTGGGGCCCATATGCAGTCCGCGCGGCCTGTGCTCTGTCCACCCGCTGAAGCTGGGTAGGTAGAGAGGGCCTGGACAGCAGCATTTCCCGTTGCTCTTGTTGGGTAGTTGATGGAAAGAGAGGAGGATGCTCAGGACTAAAGTCGCACACCCCGATTACGGGGCAGAGTGTTCCTACTTCTGAGCAAAATTTACATTCAGCGTGGTAGCGATTCGGATACATTAAGTGAAGACGCGTAGGCTGTGGGAAGGAGCCCGATTTGTATTAGCCGTAGGGTAGTTTGTTGTTCTCTGGAAAGGTCAGGGTAAGGCGAAGGTACGGTCTGTTTCAGAAGGCGATAATGCTGGGTTATCTCCCTGAACGTGACAAGCGGGTGACTGTCCTCGTGCAGCTCCATAGCACGGGAGGTAAAAGCGCAGGCTTGTTGGGTGGGCGTATTTGTTGCCCTCCATTGAAGCGTGAGGCGGTGTCCAGATGAGCTGAATGGAACCGTTTGGGGAGTGGGTTTTTAGCACGCGCAGTGCAGGTCAGGACACCCAACCCGACTGGTAATTCCAGTAGGCTTGCTGGGAATCGGTGACTACCCTCCGAACCCCTGGTTGAGCGAGAGCCAAGGTGATGGCTGCCTCTTCTGCTGCCGTCATTTCTTGGGTCCTAAGCGAGGTACACGCAAGGAGGTTGCTTCTGGAGGTAGCCACGATGATGGCGTATTGCTGCCCTCGATGTTTGGAGGCGTCTGTGTAGATAGCTGCATGATCCCCACCGAGGGTGGTGTTTAGCGCTTGTGCCCGTGCTTTTCGGTGACCCTCGTCATGTGAGGGGTTCATATTTCTAAACAAAGGGAGCATCTTTAGTTTTAGTCGCCAAGAGTCTGGGAGTACGTCAAGCGGAGTGACGTTCTGGGCTGCCCAGCCAATCTGGTGAAGCATGCGGTTACCCATCGCAGTTCTGAGTCAGACCTTCTGGTTAGAAAGATGGCCTTTCATAGCTGTTCGACCGTGTTGTGGAGCCCCGTGCTAAGCAGCCTCTGTGTGGACGCACTCATGAGAAGACCAATGGCCTGCTCGACCGCCTTTCTAATTATTATATAAAGCATCTCTATGTCTTCCTTGTCGAGAAGAAGACAGGGGGTTGACGTAAGTGACTCTCAAGAGGACAAAAGCTTCAATTAATCGAAAGGTACCGGATTCCTTTAGGCCTCGCTTCTTGGTGGCAACTCGCCTGATCATGTGTATGATTTGATTAATGCTGCTTTTGAGGCGCTGCAAGGAGGCGTTACTCTTGGTGTTAGCCTCGAGATGTAGGCCCAGGATCTTGATGTTGGGGCTTGGAGTGATAGCCTGGCCATCAAGGAGTATTTGAATGTATTCCTTGATTTGGCGTGAGGGCGGACGACAAGGAGCTGTGATTTTTTACGTGAACACTGGAGACCACAGGCTCTAGCACATTGGCGTACTAGAAGTGAGGTGCCATGCATTGGTGTGAGCTTCTTTTAATTTTTGTAACTCTTAGCACATGAGCAAGGTGCGGACAGGGTCGCTAGACGGGTGTGAGTGGTCGCGTGACGCTTTCACGTGGCATTAAGCCAGAACGCAGGGGGTAAACCCGTAGATGTGCTTGGTGAGTACACCATCTGTCTTCTCCGTCTTTGCGTGGGCTCGTAGCTAAATCGGTAACACAACGGGCTCTCGCTTCGTTAGTCTATTAGTTCTAGGTTCGATTCCCGGCGGTGCCAGTAAATTCTTTTATTTGTTCGCTGGAGTTTTCTGGTGACACCAACGGTCGCGAAAGAACCCTGGGGGGGTAGAGGTAAAAAGCTTTGCTTTAATAAAAGAATTTACTGGCACCGCCGGGAATCGAACCTGGAACTAATAGACTAACGAAGCGAGAGCCCGTTGCGTTACCGATTTAGCTACGAGCCTACGCAAAGACGGAGAAGACAGATGGTGTACTCACCAAGCACATCTACGGGTTTACCCCTTGCGTTCTGGCTTAATGCCACGTGAAAGCGTCACGCGACCACTCACGCCCGTCTAGCGTCCCTGTCCGCACCTTGCTCATGTGCTAAGAGTTACAAAAATTAAAAGAAGCTCACAAATGCATGGCACCTCACTTCTAGTACGCCAATGTGCTAGAGCCTGTGGTCTCCAGTGTTCACGTAAAAAATCACAGCTCCTTGTCGTCCGCCCTCACGCCAAATCAAAGAATACATTCAAATACTCCTTGATGGCCAGGCTATCACTCCAAGCCCCAACATCAAGATCCTGGGCCTACATCTCGAGGCTAACACCAAGAGTAACGCCTCCTTGCAGCGCCTCAAAAGCAGCATTAATCAAATCATACACATGATCAGGCGAGTTGCCACCAAGAAGCGAGGCCTAAAGGAATCCGGTACCTTTCGATTAATTGAAGCTTTTGTCCTCTTGAGAGTCACTTACGTCAACCCCCTGTCTTCTTCTCGACAAGGAAGACATAGAGATGCTTTATATAATAATTAGAAAGGCGGTCGAGCAGGCCATTGGTCTTCTCATGAGTGCGTCCACACAGAGGCTGCTTAGCACGGGGCTCCACAACACGGTGGAACAGCTATAAAAGGCCATCTTTCTAACCAGAAGGTCTGACTCAGAACTGCGATGGGTAACCGCATGCTTCACCAGATTGGCTGGGCAGCCCAGAACGTCACTCCGCTTGACGTACTCCCAGACTCTTGGCGACTAAAACTAAAGATGCTCCCTTTGTTTAGAAATATGAACCCCTCACATGACGAGGGTCACCGAAAAGCACGGGCTCAAGCGCTAAACACCACCCTCGGTGGGGATCATGCAGCTATCTACACAGACGCCTCCAAACATCGAGGGAAGCAATACGCCATCATCGTGGCTACCTCCAGAAGCAACCTCCTTGCGTGTACCTCGCTTAGGACCCAAGAAATGACGGCAGCAGAAGAGGCAGTCATCACCTTGGCTCTCGCTCAACCAGGGGTTCAGAGGGTAGTCACCGATTCCCAGCAAGCCTACTGGAATTACCAGTCGGGTTGGGTGTCCTGACCTGCACTGCGCGTGCTAAAAACCCACTCCCCAAACGGTTCCATTCAGCTCATCTGGACACCCCCTCACGCTTCAATGGAGGGCAACAAATACGCCCACCCAACAAGCCTGCGCTTTTACCTCCCGTGCTATGGAGCTGCACGAGGACAGTCACCCGCTTGTCACGTTCAGGGAGATAACCCAGCATTATCGCCTTCTGAGACAGACCGTACATTCGCCTTACCCTGACCTTTCCAGAGAACAACAAACTACCCTACGGCTAATACAAATCGGGCTCCTTCCCACAGCCTACGCGTCTTCACTTAATGTATCCGAATCGCTACCACGCTGAATGTAAATTTTGCTCAGAAGTAGGAACACTCTGCCCCGTAATCGGGGTGTGCGACTTTAGCCCTGAGCATCCTCCTCTCTTTCCATCAACTACCCAACAAGAGCAACGGGAAATGCTGCTGTCCAGGCCCTCTCTACCTACCCAGCTTCAGCGGGTGGACAGAGCACAGGCCGCGCGGACTGCATATGGGCCCCACAGAAGAAGGAATCACTCCCCAGGGCTGCACTCTGGGCTGTTCAGAAATCTGAACAGAAGTATTTCTTCCTCCTCCTCCTCCTCTGCCGCAAATCTCGTCACCTCCGTCCGCGGCGCAGAGACGGAGAAGACAGATCGTCTAACACCGGGTTGGAGCTTACTTTAATTTTATAAAAAAAAGTTTCCACTCTTGTGCTACACCAATACAACTCAACCAAACACCGTTCATGCATAATGCCCTGATTTAACCTTACCAAGAATATCTCTTTAAAGTAATAAATGATGTGGTTAAGTGCATTTCACTTCTTTCTGGTTTTACTATTTGTAGAGCGATGTGAGTGAATTTAGGTGAAGTCGCATGGGTAATCGTTATGGGTGCCGTTTAGTGCTTTGCTTTCCAACCACATTCATGGGGTGAATTGGCGCGATTTTTTTGTTCGCTGGAGTTTTCTGGTGACACCAACGGTCGCGAAAGAACCCTTGGGGGGTAGAGGTAAAAAGCTTTGCTTTAAAAGAACAAGCACTGGAATTAGAACACGGGCAATTTTGCAGCCAACAAAAGAAAACGTTACGAAAGTTTGCACTGTCACTATAGGCACGCGCGCACATGCTCTCCCGGACGGCGTAGCATGTTCAGCTGTTCAGAATGTTCAGCTGTGCTTCCGCTCACGTGCGGTGCACGGAAAGTTCAGTTAGGTGCACGGATCGAGCAACCAAGGCATCGTGTCGCGCACAAACACCGCACACACACACACCACCATAGAAAAAGGACGGGTGAACGGGACCGTTTACGTCCGTCGTGGCAGTGTTAAGGCCGGGAGGCAATTCAATGGCGCCCTCCCCAACCAACATTCTGAAAACAGGTCCGTGCATTCGCGTACTTCGAGCCCCCTCTGGAGATGATCCGGACCGTGTAGCGTTGCAATTGCAACGCAAGTCTCAACAATTTAACCCCATGAGGCGAACGAGACTTCGGGGAAGACGGAGTGGTATCGCAAAATGCGACTTCGATTTCTGTCCCATAGGCCAAGTGACCATGTCTCCCCAATGCCCCAACTAAGGCAATGCTTCGTGCTGGCAGCGTGAGCGAAGGGTTGGCGTTGGAGCGGAATGGCAGCCCGCGAACGCGACGACCTTCTCGGGATCATTATTTCCCTTACGTATAGAGTGCCCCGCAGCAACAGCCTCACAAGCATCTCTTATTACCAAAAACCGCTCGTGCACGCTATGGCCATTCCGAGCAGCGGCCTGACAAAGTGAGTTTTTCGGCTGTCCCAACACGCACTCATCCTGGCGTAACTCGGGACTGAGGTATGTGGCACCCTGTATGGTCGTAGAACTTTGCGCGTCAGCCCTTCCAGCGCGGCGTCCGACCAAATCTCGGTAATGACCGCAACGGACACTAAAGCTACTAAGCGCTATCTCAGACACCGGTTTCGCGAGATCGCTGATTGCATCACGTTCCTCTGTTTCAACTGTAGCTGCCTCCTCACAAGGTTTTTTCTCTCTCCTTCTCAACATCCTCGGGAGCTCTCATTCTTTGTTTCGCAGTCTCCACGCATGCGTTTTGGTGTTCTCCATCAGCCTCCTCGGGTACACACTCACCATCAAGACTACCTTACCCACACGACATCTCGGTATCGTTCCTACCCTCTTCAAATGTTCTTAGCTCCTTAACCTCCGCCTTCTCGCGTTCTCTCTCACTTTCTCTGCCCTTTTCTGCAAGTTCAACCCGGTCTACCTTCTCGGCTCCTTTATCCGCCCTTAACTCCTGCTTTTCCTCAGCCTCTTGAACGGGGGCCTGAATAGTTAGCTCAGAGCTCACTCTAGCCTGCGAATTGTAAAAGGGATTTAGAAAAGGCCATTTTGGCAAAGTCGTGCTGATAGCGACGACCACAAGGACTACGGTCACTTCTTACGTTTGATGGTACAATTATGTCTTTCGCCTTAAAATGCATACGCCAAACCCGTTCTCCCGTCCATACCAATACACTATTAGGCAAAAAGTATAAAAGTTCCTTTTCTGGAGGACTAACGGCTTTTGCCACAATAACTAGTCTATGGGGACTCAATGTGAGCGGACGTACGGTTAGATCCCCACCCGATTGGTCCGTTCCGATAATCCCCAAGGACGAACTGCTGGAAGGCAGTCTCAAAAAAAAAAAAAAAAAAGAACCAGCAACAGCATTGATCGAACCACCGACTCCCCCAACAGTACCCAAAGAATCCAATACGTTACCACTGGGCCACGCCCCCGACGGAAGTTGCAGCAAAAAATGTGCTTTGAAGTGCACAGCTTGCAGTACTAAGCACAACGCAACAGGTTCATTGCAACAGGTGTTGGAATAACTATCTGGGCAAGCGAACGTGACCGCGATTTGCTATGTTCGCTTTGCACTTTGCTAGCGGTAGCGAGCTCAGTTCTATTCTAAGTAGAGCTTCACAACCATAGTTTTTTTCGTAAACGACCAACTCGTCGCATAGTTGAGACAGGTGGCTGGGTGATCAAACGACTCATTTTGTTTCCGCGCAAATCAGCGCACACTAACTATATTCTTCGCTACATATGTTAAGTGATCTGGGTATAGTATGTGAAAACGGTCGTCTGTGTGAGTGTAGGAATAGGGAAACAGTCCATATTTGCCTGCATTTTAATAGCGAAAAACAGACGCTGACGAAGAAGTACACAGGACACTCGCTATACTATCACTGAAGTTTTACTTAGCGTCCAGGAAACAAAGAAAGAAAACATGTCACAACACCCTTCCCCTTACAACACCCCACACACGATAGCCTATGTCTCGCACATGCGCCCTCGTAGGAAGCCTGTCTCCTTTTCTGTAAACGTGATTGAAGGCCTGAGTGCTCACACAATTAACTCCTTCCCTTTAGATATAAAATGCCTCGTTAATCTCGCGACTGGTTTGGTACGTCCAGAACCTAAAACACGCGTTTTATCAAATGCCGGCGTACAACCAGGACACCGCATGCAATGATCGGCCAGATGGCCTCCCACCGGAAGCGATGAAACTGCTGCACGGTGGTGGTGCCCTCTCAGTCTGTCGTTTAAACACCGCTCCGTCTGTCCCAGGTAGAATTTGCCACAGGACAACAGAATGCTGTAGATGACACCTTCTTTGCAGCTGACAAAACTGTTGACATCTTTTTCGTGCAAGCCTGGCGTGGCTTGTCGTTTACCGCGGGGCACATCCGCATCAACTTGCCACGCGCTGTGGCCAGCACTTCCACGTCGCATTTTTTCCCGCTTTTTTGAGGCGGTGCGCGAGCGGATGCACGTATGGTACGGCTACGCGTCGAAAACTGTCCCGGTTGGCGTCTTCTCCCCTTGGAGAGCCCTTACCGGCTATAACCTCCTTTATGGGGCTTTCTGCGACCGAAGCCACCAACTCCAAAGGAAAGCCGGCTGCGCTGTGCCCTCGAGACGTCGTGCGCTCACGAGGTAGCTGGTCGTGTGAAAGCTCAAGTGGCGCGTCTGACGCATGCGGGCTTCCCTTTAGAGTAGGTCGCTTCGGTCGCAGAAAGCCTCATCAAGGAGGTTAAAGCCGGTAAGGGCTCTCCAAGGGGAGAAGACGCCAACAGGGACAGGTTGCGACGCGTAGCCGTGCCATACGTGCGTCAGCTCACGCACCGCCTAAAAAAACGGGGAAAAAATGCGGCGTGGAAGTGCTGGCCACCACGCCTGGCACGCTGTTGCGGATGTGCTCCTCCGTAAACGAGAAGTTACGCCAGGCTTGCACCAAAAAAACGTGCCGCCAGTTTTGTCACCTGCAAAGAAGATGTCATCTACCGCATTCCGTTGTCCCGTGGCAAATGCTACGTGGTACAGACAGGGTGGTGTTTAAACGACATAATGAGAGATCACCGTGCATCAGTGTCATCGCTTGCTGCGGGAGGCCATCTGGCCGTTCATTTCAAGCGGTGCCCTGGTTTTACGCCGGCATTTGATAAAACACGTGTTTCAGGATCTGGACGTGACCAAACCAGTCGCGAGATTACCGAGGCATTTTATATCTACAGGGAAGGAGTTAATTGTGTCAGCACTGCTTCAATCAACCTTACAGATTAGGAGATAGGCTTCCTACGAGGTCACATGTGCGAGACATAGGCTGGCGTGTGTGGGGTGGTGTAGGGGAAGGGCGTGGTGATATGTTATCTTCTTTTGTTTCACGGACACTAAGTAAAATTTCAGTTGTAGTCTAGCGAGTGTCCTGTGCACTTCTTATTCGTCCGCGTCTGTTTTTCGCCAGTAAAATACAGTCAGATAACCAACTATCCCAGCTTTCTGCCTTAACTGTAACATATTTTCCTGCATAGGCAAAGTCAAAATCAGTGTTGCTTAGCATAAATTCTTCAAATTAGCGTTGCTAGACGATCGGAATTGCGAAATGCAGCCGAGTTTTACAGCAGTTGCAGCATTGTCATAGCTTTGGTGCAAAAGGCAATTATGTCATAATCATCACCAGCCCATCTACGCCCACTGCAGGGCAAAGGCCTCTCCCATTAATCTCCAATTACCCCGGTCCTGTGCTAACTGCGACCAATTTAGCCCCGCAAACTTCTTGATCTCATCTGCCCATCTAACTTTCTACCACCCCCTGCAATGCTTGCCTTATCTAGGGATCCACTTTGTTACCTTTAATGACCAACGATTATCTTGCCTTCGCATTATATGCCCTGCCCACGTCCATTTCTTCTTCTTAATTTCTACTAATATGTCCTTAACACGCGTTTGTTCCCTGACACACTCCGCTCTCTTCTTGTCCCTTAATGTTTCGTTCGTTGTGGAGGAGCATGGGGTTGACGAAGACGAGACACAGAAATTTGATCGCTGAGAATAAGTCTATTTGAATTAACTTACAGCGAAGCTCTTACTACACAATAACAAAAGCAATCCGAGTACTACTACGCGGCACCATATACAGTGGAATTCCCGTGTGGTTCCCGGCAGTTACGCGGAAGCCAAAAAGGTGCCCTCCAGATTAAATGTGTGGGGCTCAAGCGCCAAGAAGCCGCCACGGGAGTGAGTTCTATTGGTGACAGAGCACAATTATGACAGCTAGGAGTGGAGGTGTCAGCATAAACTCGGCGCGACGTGTTCGGGGGAACGGGTAGATTATACAGTGGACTCGAGTCCGGTTATGTCGGACGGAGGTGGGCTGCATATACGTGCGGGAAACTAAAGCGCTCTGTGAGACCATTTGTCGGTGGGAGGTGGGCGCAGGTCAGCTTGTGGCGAAACGAGCATGAACGAAGTATGTCAGCCAGGAGCTTGGATAAGAAGTATGAACCATGGTTGCAGGGTATCTGCGGGCAGTGCCGCGGCGAAGAATTGATATGTAGAGAAGAGAGCGGGCAACGCCGGTAGCGCAGATATATGGAAACCACGGGACATTGCATAGCGGGTACCATATTCAGTAGCGACTGCAATCCATTTGTTCTCGGATGTGTATAAAGAAAAGGGCCCAAAGCCTGGGCAGTTCGAAAGAAAAGCTCAGCAGGATTGTGAACTGGCTGTACGGGGCTATGCCACAAGAGAATATTAGTATTCGCCTACTTGAGTTCCCTTTGATTGTGCGTGCACATGTGATAACTTCGAAAATTTAAACCACCCTGTGAAATCTCGAGATGCCCTATTAAAGTACACGATAAGCTGCGTTTTATATTTTACGTAATACTCGTTAGGTTAGTAGGGTAAACACGGTATTATTATGGTGCATAAAAATACGCCGTATCTTCCCCGCAACACGCCTTGAAAGCGAGAGGTATACCAGAAAAAATTAATAAAAAGATATCAACATAGGCAACGTTTCGTGGGATTCGGAATTTCGGTTTTATTACAAGATTGCGGTGACAAGAGATGGTGCATGGCCATCTCAGGTAGCGTAAACCCGGCTTCTCGCACTTCAACCCCGGATTTGATATGAGGTTGAAGCGATGCCAACACAGGCAATACTAGTCGGATATACTTGAAAACTAGTGGCGTCCTCTGCTACAACATCGACTCCTTTAATGGCGCCATAACAGGCTTTGCAATCGTACTCTCTGTTCTTTTTACCTTGCCCCGTTGCAAGTTTTTGACTTTTGAGGCCTTACAAGGGCCAGAGTTACAGCAACTAAAAATATGTCCAACAAATCCTCCCCGACATAGGCATCCTGCTTTCGAGTACAAATTTTGTCTGCCATAACGAGTTGTGTACATTTACGTGCCCTTATCTTTTTCCATAGGCAGGTTTCGAGTAACAGCCTGCGGCTTTTTTTCCTTCCGACATCGGGGAAACACAACAACGCGGGCGTGTCTCTGTCCTACGCGCTCCCAGACAGTCTCGAAGACCCAGAGCTATTCCTCGAAGGAGGCAGCCAATGGCTTAGCAAAGCAACTTTAATAGCTAATGTAATCATTATGCCACACCTCGAGCTGCTATGGAGCAAGATCCTTAGCGAGGAAATCCCATCCTTGATCAGTAAAAACTTGAAGTAAACGCAGATATCTTTGACAGCTTGTGGGAATCGTGGAGAACCGCGACCCGCGATCCCGAGTCGGCGCGCGCTTCGGGAGAGACGCTTGTGCGCTGAAACCGGTCCGGCGCTGCGCTGGTTCATCGGCGTCCCCCGAGAGATGGCACCACCGATCTATGCGGGCATAGGCGCGCGGGCGCGTGCGCGCACGGGAGTCGGGACAGTCTCGTCGGAGACCCGGTTGGGGCGAGATCGGCGGAACGCGGCGGTGGTGGATACATGCATCTCAGGTGGGAGCTTTGTTTGTCGCGCGCCGTGAGTGCCTACCTCCCGTTCGCGGTCACGACCCGGACGGCGTGATTCGTGAACGCCGTCGAGCCTTGTGCTCGCATGCTTTGGGATTCCCCAAATAAACGGCTGTGCTTCGGCACTACTGTCTACTCGTATCGGCGAACCTCACTGGGCTGCCGTAGGCATGGGGGCCCGCGTGGTTGACACGCCAGGAGCTAGCTTGGGGGCCTACCCCAGAGTGCTGGCAAGGTCCCCGAGGAACCCCTCCCCTATCCCACAAGCTCCACTGCATGTACAAGCGTCAGCTCTCCAAGATGGATCCTGCTAAAGAGTTTGTAATCTAATGCTACCGAGCCGAAAATGCCAATAACAAGAATAAAATATGTTGAACATCTTCATTATGTCAGTCTGAACGACCCTCTCCCCTGTGTCTGAATTACCCTCTCTTTTGCATGCCAACATTTCATTTTCATTTCATTTCATTTATTGTACCTTCAAGGCCCGAAGGCGTTACAGAAGGGAGTGGAGTTGACACATAATGCAAACACAGGAAAGGGTATCAAAACAGGAAAAATCGAAGAAAAAGAAAACAACAAAAACGCAGATTAGCTAAAGTGTTTTTCTATAGCATTTTTAAATGCAGACAAATCGGTTATGCTAGCAACATGTGTGGAGAAACGGTTACTTTGGGTGTAGCGGCCTGATTTCACTCGGAAGAAAACGTTATTCACTTTCTTCTTTTCAATTTGGCCTCATATATTCTCCGGCGAGAGTATCCCTCTTTTTTAATAGTATATGTTCCTAGTGTTTATCAAATGAAAACAGAAGGCTGGGTGAGCAATTGGTTTAAGTTCGTCTTTACAAATTCGCAAAACGACAAGGGTGAAAGGCGGACGTTGGCGCCATGTTTGTTTATAACTCAGCCTTTCGCACTGTCCTTTCGAGCCTTTTAAACATCAGTTATCAAATCTATTTGGTGACGGCCGAAGGTTATTTGTTCAAACTATTGGGGGCCATTTTGTGTGCCAGCTTGGCGGAAGAAATAGTAATGCATAACAGGTGAACTCGACTTCGGTGCGAGTTAGATGTTTCACGACCTTGAAGCACCTTTTAACAGCAGAAAAAAACTGAACGAAGCACTAGAAAACGCGAAAAGACGTCATGCTCTCTTTCTCTACGCCCGTCTGTGTCTCATTGTCGTATTTTTAAATCCTTTGTCCAGTTTTTTTGAGTCCGTCCAATTTGTTTAAACGCCTTTTTAAGCTCAATTTTGAAGGCTCATGCAACTGAATTCTTTCAAGCTTACCCCTTTACAGCAAAACAGTGTCGAGTAACAGGTGTCATTACCCTGGAACATTAGAACCAGCTAGCCCCGCAAGCGAATAGTTCGAACCAAGCCTACGCGTTGTGCCAGTGAAGGCATGAATCAGAAGCGAGGATTCTAAAACTGTCTAGCGACAAAAAAAAATCACAGACCATCACCCCACTCTGACCCATCGCACAGCGACAGCCGCTGCTGCATGCACCGCAATGCGATTACAACCATCGTTTCAGCACGATATATTTTGTGATAAACTATGCAGTTGTATATTGAAAACCAGAACAAAAACAGGTGTGGGGAGGTGTCTCCTGTACGTATTCTGGTATTGGGATCGGAGACAGTGAGTGAAATACTTTAATAAAACGTCAGCACATAAAACCCTGGGTGGAAAATGTCAAGGGGGCGTCCGAAATCATGGAATGGGCAATGTTTTATTCTTGGGGTCCCACAAACAATGTTCCCAAATCTTGTCAGGGTCATCTCAAATGCATAATTCTTACATTGCAGACATTGATAAGGCACTGTCATTCCTGGAAGAACGGTCGAACAGCTATGTCACTTTTTAGAGACGTTTACGAGGGCATATTAGGATAATTATTCTTAAAAGCAGGTTCGGATTGAACGCGACTCGCATATTCAGGTTCAGTTGCCGGAGTGGGTCCTAGAGATAAAACGTAATGTTCGTTACGCGTGTATGCAGGACAAAGTCAAATACCGTGACACAGGTCCCGTATGTTGTGACGACCACGTAGACGAAGGACGTGGACCCGATCCTATCAGGGGAGACCGGCTTTTTTAGAAAGGAGAAAAACGGAAGCACATATTTCCGGTGCACGCAACAAGAACCACATGCGGCCAACATTGTACCGAAGGGTTGCACAATGGCTCGCCTTGTAGCTTTACTGTAGCTTTGGTGTGTACAACCCTCACAATAAAAAAAAATATTAACATAGGCTACTTAACTAATGCCACTCCGTTTTTGCTGAACCCAACGTCTCAAAACTTTTATGTGGCATGTGTACATGGGCACGTGTAGGTTGAACCGACGTCATGTATTTTTGTCTTTAATTTCCGATTTCGCTGAAAACGGACAAATGAAGACTTTTACCTCTGCCTAAGGCATAAAAATTGCAACAAAAAGTTCAGCGAAGCTTGGAGTCACACGCAAGACTAAAATGGCGAAGCTTTTTCAGGTGAGAATTCACGGACACATATTTAGGTTCAGTACCATTGTTTATTTACAATAGTTTGAATGCTAGTAATCGTCGTCGTATGCATCGAAGAGGTCGTCTTCGTGGCGAGTGGGGGATGCAAAGTCATCCTCAGTATTGTAGACTTCCACGAGCTCTACGCCGTCGACTCGAGGCAGCGGTATCGGGTTGTGCGTGCCGTCTAGGTAAGGAGTGACTCACTCGTAGCCATGTCTCCAAGTATTCATAATGGCTCCTAAAGAATGCGGCGGCCGTGGTGACCTGTTTTTATCTTCTGTTTTCATTTCTTTCTTTTGATATTTTGTCTTTTCATGTTTACCATTATCCCTGGAGTGTTTCATTTTACATGCGGGGTAGCGCATGACGACAGCGCTGTTTTTTTTTCTTGCTGCAGTCACTGCGCAAGCCGTTGATTCGGCGGTCACCGCAAGGCAGGCTAACGAGCGCGAGGCCTTTTCGCGCTCCTCGGTAGTTATTGCCAGTTTTTTTTCTTGCAGCGAAGCTGTTTAGCAAATTGTAATTTTTCATGTCCGCAGTGTAAAATACCACGAAAATGCCGAGCGGGTGCACGTGAGCCTGGGCTTCGCGGCGATCGCCCTGCAGTTAAAAAACCAAGAAAATGCCTATCGCTCGTTTGTGGGTACCTCGCGGGGACCCCTCAGCGTCTCCTGTGCACGTTTTTCAAGCCAAGCATACCCACTCAGGGAGATTGGTCAAGATTGCGGCCATCACTCTGCAGTTAACCAAACCAAGAAAATGCCCAGCACTCGGGTTTTCGTTGCTCGCGACGACCGGCCAGCGTCCCCTGCGCACGTGTGTCAAGCCAAGCCTACCCACTAAGGGAGATTGCCCAAGATGGCGGCGACCGCCCGGCAGTAAAAAAAAAAAAACGAAGAAAATGGATAGCGCGTGTATTTGCATGCCTCGCGACGACCGCCCCGAGAACCTGCGAATGTTTGCCAAGGCCGGCATAGACCGGCCGGCAGTTGACAATACAAAAAATAAAACGCGGAGTGCTGCTGTGTGCGGCCTCGCGGCTACCACCCAGCGGTCCCGGCGAACGTTTATCAAGCCGACAATATCGGCGTCTCCTGGCATGTGGGGACCTCGGTGACTTCTTTATTTCACGCCTTGTCTGCTTGAACTTCGGGTAGGCGTGTGGGTTGTTCTTTTTTAACAAAGGTTTCTGACTTTGGAAGAACATCATGCACAATCTATAGGAACTTGGACCCACGCCGAACTACGTGCTGATGGCCTTTATGTATGGAACTAAAGTGGACACTGTATTTTATAGGTCACAAATTTGCTATTTTCTTGTTTTGGTTCCATATTGAGCGGTCTTTGTTCTACACGAGACACAAGTGGGCTGATGACGGTAATAATGATGACAATTTCACGCAAATGTCCTGTGTAGTGCAACCAGTGTGACGCGTTTATCATGGCCACACTAGAAATTCTTAGTGTAAAATAACTCTTGTCAGCCATGCACTTTTAAATCTAAATATTTTTCGCAGCGGAGTGTCGCAACAGCAATTGTTTAAGCTGGAATGCCTTGTTGTGGCCGCAGTTTTGTTTTCGCCTGAAAAGATTTATTTGATGGCGGTCGGGTTGAAATAGAACGGTTGGTTTAAAACCATTTAAGAATTTTTTCTCAAGGCAGTGTGTTTGCTTACCTGAAGCCTATCCACTGTGCTGTTTAAGAAGGTCCAGGACATGATTGCGGCATCAGAGCCGTCATCGTACTTGACGTCAACGGTTGGTTTCAATGGACCTGTTTGAGAGAGGAAACATAGACCAAGCAACACTTTAAGGAACACGAAATACAAAACGACTCTTGCATACTAGATGAACGATCGCCCAATCAGGAAATAGGTCTTAACTGCTTGCCTTGAAACCATAAGGACATGGAATTTGTTAAAGGCTTGTGTTTTAAAACAAGATATAACGCAGAGGTAAAGCTACTATCACATGATCCGATCTCAACTCAGTGCGCTAGTGTTTCGGAGTTGCCAGTCCGGAATTGGAGTGACTCCGTAATCATTCCACATTTTCGCGACCCCGGAATGGAATGGAAATGCAATTAAGCACCTTTTGCAAGTAATGGATTGGGAATGGAATTACAAGTGTTTTTCCTAAATAAATCGCTTTTTTTGTCTACGCGCTGTTTTTTTGTCAAAATATACGAACATATGCAAAAAGACCAACTAGTCCATGTTCTAACATTTGGAAATCACAATCTCGAATTTAACAATGAATCAGTACGTTTAAATTCTCTTGGCTGATCACCAGCACGGTAAATTTATAAGCAACACGCCTACTAACATTCTTTCCGAAGTTTGTCCCGATTCGTCGCAATGTCGTTGGTATTCGTTTTGCGGAACCCCGCACCTCTTACGCCCTATCATTTTTTTACCTCGGTGTCGCCTCACTCCCGGCACCTGCTGTCTCCCGACCCTTCATTTTTTCCCTTCCTTTTTTGGCGCACATTCGAAAAAGCGCTTGTTTACTGCAAGCTTTAGAATACCAACTTGGGCGCCATCTTACAACGTACCCCAACCCCTCCCAAGCCTTTTGCAAAACTGCCCCCCTGCCTAGACCCACGGGTATACTTTTGCCCGACACTCTGTCGACTACGGTCTGGAAATCTGCGCTGCATGCAACCGTACACGAAGAACTATGAGTCCTTTTTCCCCATACAGAGAGAAAAGACTTTGGAAAGCTTTGGCGGCATTCGTTCGGTAAGGCAGCGATGCAGGAGAGTCCACGTAAATGTAACCGCTGCTGCGGCCGAGGCCGCGCCTCGCCGTGCCCTGTCGGGACGATTCGCGCCAAAGGCAACCACTATTCGCTGTGTTGTAGGGAGCTTGTGCAAAATCAGCGCATGGTTCATTACGCCAACGAGCCGCGCCTCAGGTAGTAAGAAGCGCTCCGTCGCATGGGAGGTCAGTACTGCAACCAACAAAGCCATAATAATTAATTTTATAAACTTGATATGGAGCTTTGCCGACACTTGTTTACCCCTTCTGGCTGTGCCACATAGTAACTGCGCCAGACGGCTGGCCCCTGTGGAGGGGGGTCAAGGTGGCGACGTCGGCGCGATGACGCCTGTTCGCGGCTACAGACGCCCAACGTATCATTTAGGAGCTCTCTCATGCTGCTAATGCTATACAAAGCTTCCCCCTCAACTTTCTGTGCGATCACCCCCTCCTGTCTTGTAGCCTTGTATTGGAACAAAAAAGTTGCATATGGCATCTACATTTACGTCTTATGATGTATGACGCGGTAGCGTTACTCTCGCGTCGAGGGAGCGTATTTGAATGGAGTTGCTGCATTTACCGTTCATGGTATCCAAGTACTGAAGTGGAGTAACATCTAGACTGGCCGCACTGGTTTAATCATCACGGCAAAGTAAACGCACAGAACATGTACGATTACGTGGGGCAAGATATTGACGTTAAAATTTGCGGCTAGGGGTGTTGGTCAGTTCGAGAGAGAAAGTAACAGTGCCAAGGTTTAAAAGTGTTTGGGTTAGAAGTGACTGAACGTTTGGGTTTTTATCCGACAAACAGGGAGAGAGAGGGAGAGAGATGTCATTGTTGAGTAAGATTTATGAAGAGATTGGGAAGGGGGATAAAGTGAGGAAAGGAGTAGACCCCATGCGATGAGCCAGAAATCCAGGGCAGAAATCAGCCACGCAGACCGACAAGCTGGCCGGACAGGCTGTCGTGTGCCGATGTAAACTAGATACGTCATGTTTGAGTTCACCACTGAACATATCCTTGGATGTGATCAGGTTTCACAGGAGAGAATGGGTGTACGCCAGTACATAGCCCACTTTTAAGTTAACGTCATACATTTCCTACCAAACATTTTCGCCCATCTAGATTTTGTTGTACATGTGTTGGTTTGTATCCTGAGCAGGGCTTGCGATTTTCAAGCAATGAGGTCCCCGTATGGCACGGGGTAAGATGGTGTTCCTAGGCGTAGGATGAGGAGACGTTTTTCATGTTTTTCGAAGAGGGGAGTGTGATAGCCGTGGTCAACAGGGAGCATGATATGCGAGTTCGCGTGGATTGTGCTCGGCTGCGTCGCTCCCTTAGAGAACCTTGCATCCGTGTGTTAATGTATTGTGAACTTCTACCATCGTGGATTGGAGAATATTTTTCAGGCGTTTGGGTACTCTGCCTGTAGCCAAGGATGATGAAACAACATTTATTGAGCACAAAAGATTTGGTGGTGCCAAGGAGCTAATGTCTCCTGAGCGTGTGTACTGATGCTTAAGCATCTATTTGATAGTTCCGCTAGGGGGATCGCAAAAAGGATTCAATTCCCGTGTGTAGGAAGGTAATGCAGTTACAGCGATTGCTAAGGTACTCCTGAACGGGAATTGTGGCCTTCGTACTTTTGAGCGTCCCAGCGTTGGCGTATAGGGTTACTTTCATGGTTTTGGAACTTTCCTCAAAGGAATTACGTCCTCGCTTGTCGCCTGTCTTCGCGTAGGTTTGGAACTGTGTTTTTCAGTACAGCTTTAAGGGAAAGTCGCTGGATTGGTGACATATCCACCGTGGCGCCCAACTTTTTTTTCTGGATGTGTGCCTATATTTTATAGGATGACTTGTCCCCATTTTCTTTTTTCTAGACGCTCATTTTGTGCCAGGAAAGTGGCATATCTGATTTCTTCCAAGGTATTAACAGAAACAATTTAAACGCCCTTACGGTGATTGTGAAAATAGGGAGGATAAGGTCTGCCTTATATGCTGCACTCGTGATGGTGTTTTTGTGGCCTTTTTCAGTGCGGGTCAGTAGTTTCTGGTTCTGCAGGCTGTACGATATCCGGCTCATTATCACTGCCTGCACAAGTTTAATCATTTTTTTTGTCATCCCTGCACTTCCTCTGCGCAGGGGTTTTAGAACGTGGGTTGAATGGTGAAAAATGTTCTGAATTATGGTGACTGCGAGATCGGCTCTGCCGCGGTACTGCCATGTAGTGCCTCTGTAGGGCGATGCCCGGGATTCTTCTTTTGGGGATCACATCCCGGCACATGTTTAGGCTTGCTTTCAGATGAGCGAGTGAGTGATTTATTGATACAGAAAGTGGAAAAGAAGTAGACTGGGGATATTTTGAACTCATTTGGAGTTCACCAGCATACAACCCAGTCCGGGGGAAGGGGAGAAGGGGAATGAAAGGGGACAGGTAAAAAAAATGGGGACAGAGAAAGCGGGAGATACAGAAAGGAAGAGATAAGGCGTGCGTAAGGCTGGCCGGCAGGCATTCGGCTACAAGTGCCGCGTGGCGCCATTGACCGTTTGCCGGACAGAGCTTGCGGCGGTTACACCACCGCGAAACGCTTTACGTTCATTCGTTGTAATTAGACACAATATATGATCTGTTTCGTTTCTTATTGGGACACTAGTTCGTTCCTTGTTACAATGTAAGCTTTCCTTGGTTTTTGAGAACCTGGCGTTATTGTTTTGCCCCCTTTTTAAGCTTGGTGACACAATGTTGGCCCAGGCATCATCTTAGGTCGTAGGATATGCGCTTTAGTGGTGGCGTAAGTTGCGGGCGCGGCAACGAACTTCAGCGTGCGAGCTGCGCGCCTGCACAAATCTCGTATCTATTCTTTGACCTGGGCCGTAGTATCATCGTACTCTTTTAAACAATCTTATGGCCGCTGCTAGGCGTTCTAGATTACGGCGAGCCCTCAAATCTTGCCGTCTGATTGGCAGTTTCCTGCTAGCGCCGATTACGTACTTCCGCGGATGTTTGATGAGCACGGCTGGTAGCGGGGGACTGGCAGGCACGGCAGAACCTAAAAATTAGCCTGATAACGCTAGCGCGCCAAAATTTAGGGAAGCTCGCCATCACGCGCAAGCCTTGAATGGCTAAGCTGTTGTAGGTGAGCATTGCCGAACCAATAGCTGAATTTCAGTATCATTGTTTCTTTACATAGTTGCGGTGTTACTAATCGTCGTCCTATGCATCGAAGAGGTCGTCGTCGTCTTCATGGCTTGTAATGGATGCAAAGGCATCCTAAGCATTGTAGACTTGCTCCAGCTCAACTGGCGAAGCTTGCACTAAGTCTCGCAAGGCTTGAATCATAGCCAAGCTGCATGATTTTTTCATGCGTGATCACTGTAGGACACATCACTTCAGCCGTCAATGCACGTGAACTCTCAAAGAGAACAGCACGCGAGTGCTCACCGCACGAACGTTGGTCAGTGTGTCATCGAAGGTCGAGTTGGCCGTCACCGGGCGCTCCTCACGAGGGGCGCTGTCAGCTGCGTTCGGTATTTTTTTGTATTTTTGTGAGCTCCTCACGTGGCGCAAGCCAATGCGCAGGCCTGGTTGACGACGCTATACACGAGCCTTTATACCATGCGTTGTGCAGTGACGTCACGGCTTGACGGGCGCCGGTGAGGCTCTGCAGAGCCATTCCTAGGCTAGTGAACTCCTGGACTGACTTATTGAACGGAATTTTTTGTTTCTATATATAGCTTAGAGCACAAGTCGGCAACGTTTTCCGGCGGATGGCCGAGTTGCATGAAGCCGACATGACGACAGTTCGATAGTAAATAGGAAGGGGGGAGAGGTGGCCTTTGCAGGTGAGAGAAAAAAACTTCGGGGAATTGGCAGTAATGTACAAATGCCAACTGAAAGAGGCCTTCCATTGTCTTGTCTATCCACACTTGGTGTCAAAACTGCCGTGGCGGCCTTCAGATAGGAAGAGACAAGGGGTGGTGTCATGACGCCCGGCCGGAGGCCGCATTACATTGCCCCGCGGGCTGCATGCGAAGTGCTGTGCATCGGTTGGGGATCGACCCATGGCTTCCAGGACAGGAATTAAATAAAATAAATGGAGTTCTTCTGTTATCAAGGCAACACAAGCACCGTTAAGGGCTTCTGGAGTGCCGTTTTGGCCGGTGTCTTTCCCGTGTAAGCACGTTCACATCACCGGGAGTCCCTTTACGCGTGAACAGGTGGGGGTGGGGAGAAAGTGACTGGTGGGGCGGACCCCCTCAGCCAGGCTTCACGCGCTCACCCAGGACATACCCGTTGTGCTAGTGGGAGAGTTCTACCTGGACGTATCACGGCCCGATTGTACCTGAATGTTGTCCACCGTAGTCGAGTAGTGGTTTGGGTTGGTGAGTTACACAGAGTAAGATGCCTAAGACGCCACAGGGAATGGGACAGCTCCGTGCTTGTCCTCTAGAAAGAAATTCTAGTCCTGGAAAGTTTTATTCAGCAAATTACGAAAAGAAGTATGCAAGGTCGCAAATTAAGAACAACCTTGTTTTGTTTCCTTAACTCCTTGGACTGCTCGGAGCATCGGCGGTCATCCTTCCTCACAGAGTGGAAGGGCACGGAATTCATCCTGTTGGTCTCTGTAATGAGTCCCAGATTATCACTACGTACACTATCGTTGGTCCCGTAATTGTTTTATATGCAAGAAAACGCGCATTCAGTAAGAGAGATCTCAGGTAACGCTGTATAAATAATAGCTTGCATATGTTGTCTATGTGTTTTGTCCTAGAAGCATGCTCGATATCCACTGGCCAAGGTACTTGCAGTGTTCTATGTCCTGCAGAAGAACGTAATTATGCCGCAGTGGTGCTGTGAGGGTGATTTTTCTTTGTTATTTTCATGAAGACTGTTCTTTGAAAATAATGGGCAATGGCCACTCGTTGCACCAAGCACATATTTTCTAGAGGTCGTTAATTAGCCCTAATTGTAATCTAATTGTAATCTAATTGTAATCTAAATGTAAACTTCTATTACTTGAAGGTGAACCCCTAAAACTTTAAAGCATTTCCCTAATTGAACCCGTTACTACCAAGTGTTATTTTAAGCAAGGCAACAATTCTATTTTTTTCAAGCGAAAAAAATGCTTGTGTTTTTTAAACAAGCCCCAAGGACAAACAACACTTCCCTACTAAACTGTGCAACAAGTACAATGGGCCATCCAGACAAGACACAAATTTATTTTATTCGAAAGATTTTATGTTTTATAGTGTCCCCAGTGCTTGTTCGGCAGCAAACGATGCTTTATCACTGAGAAATTAATTAATTTAAGTTAAAATTTTGAACTGCCCGCCAAACCGTTTGTTTTGTGAAGTCTGCGATGACGTAACAAGAACATCTCTTTAAGTGAACGTTAGGGCGATGTTATACTCTGCAGCCGACTGAGAGCCTTGTTTATAGTCAGCCCTCCTAGATGGCGCTACCGTACTGCACGGAACCGCTGTTAGCCCGCGCTTTGTTTCTGACCGTATTTGCACCTGGCTTGTTTTTGTTACAGTAGGTAGTAATCGTTTCGTGAAACATGGGTTATGCCCGACAAACAGGGTCCTCTAAGATAATGTTGCTTACCCCAAATCGGCCAGTGTCGTCTGAGACAAACCCAAAGCACCACACTGCTGTGCAGCTTTAACAAGTATAGTACGCGCAGTGCGAACAGTAGTACGCAGTGGTACTTCTATGTTCACGTGTACGTTCATAACTTCAATTGTTTCACCCTACCATTCTTACTGTTGTAAAATGCATCTACATTATACTTCAGCGCAAAAAGCTCGTTCTGCAAGCTTATAAGCCCTGCCTAATCTGCGTTTGCTTTCGTCATCCTCAGCCAATCGCACGGCTGTGCATATGACGTCATATGGTTTAGAGCGGTAAATAAGCTAGTGAGTCGCACGGCCATTCCAGTTTTTGTCTAATTATGTAGCTTATTTAAGCGAAGTTTACGTCAAGAGGGGTGATTTGATTGATTGTAGGCTTTAACGCGCCGACGCAACGCAGGCGATGAGGCGCGCCGTAGTGGAGGGCTCCGGATTATTTGGACCCCCTGGGGATCTTTAACGTGCGCCGAAATCTCGTACACACGGGCGTTTTTGCTTTTCGCCTTCATCAGAAAAGCGGCCGCCACGGCCGGGAATCGAACCCGCGACCTCGTGCTCAGCAGCGCAACGCCTTAACCACTGAGCCACCGCGGCGGGTCAAGAGGGGTGTCAGTATGATTCTAACGAGGCAAAGTTTTGAGTGAACCGCAGGTGTTTTGTCTGCATGGCACCTTTAAATGGGTTGTTGGTTTCACATTTATTCCAATCCGAGAATTCAGATTTAGTTTTAATTTGTTTATTGAAGAAGAGAGCTGATTGGGTCAGGGAACAAACACGTGTTGAGGACATATTCGTAGAAATTAAGAAGATGTGGGTATGGGCAGGGCATGTAATGCGAAGGCGAGATAATCATTGGTCATTAGGGGTAACAGAGTAGATCCCCAGAGAAGTCAAGCGCGGCAAGGGGCGGCAGTAAGTTAGACGGGCACATGAGATCAAGAGTTTGCGGGGAGAAATGGCCGCGGTTAGCACAGGACCGGGATAATTGGAGATCCATGGGAGAGGCCTTTGCCCTGAAACGGGCGTATATAATGATGATGATGATGGTGGTGGTGGTGGTGGTGGTGGTGATGTTTTCTGGTTGGATATCAATCAGACAGCATTGGAACACCGGCTTCGTTTTGTGGCATGAATTTGATAATCCCAGGGAAGAGAAACATTTGGGTACCGCCTTTCACTGTGAGGACGGAGTCATTGGACACTATAGAATGTCTGCCAATAGGCTAGCTTCCTTTCTTTCAGCACTCACTTAGAAACGTCGCCACGCGCAACAGGATTTTTCTTCGAATCTACGAACCGAAAGTGCGTGTGACTCAGTCGACAGAATTCCACCATCCACTCACTGAAAACACCCTCAGGAAAGAATACTAGAATGGGCCACTGAGACCGTTAGATCGTTACGCCGACTTTTATTTATGTGTCATCCTGATATGGCGGTGAATTTAAAATCATTACGAAATTCCTATAGCTTTCAGTAAACCGGCATCTGCGGGAGGAGTCTTTTACAGAAAACGGCCGAAACTCTCGCTTTATCAAAAATATCCCGCAGCAAATTGTGGGACCATTGGCCGCCAATATATTATTTCGCCGAATTTCATTTGCTTGTCATACTAAAGTAGTTCGCAGTGCGGTTATAGTAGTTGTGAAATTACCACCTGTTCTCAATACATGGTCTTCTGCGGGGGGAGGCGGTATCCTGAATTTTCCTGCCATGATGGAACCGTAGTCCTTCCAAGTTTTAGTAGGCTAATGAAGTAAAAAGTATGCTCAATCGCAAATGATAAACAAAGGTGTTCTGCCTCGTGCACTCGTTTGGTTTTGCTTCCCTACCACGTTCACATCACGGACCGTAGCGACTTCGGGAACACAGAGGCAGCTTTGCTCGCATTATACCTTTACAGCATGGACGGGCCCGAATTTTTTTCTCATTACCCAGGTGGTTCCAATGAACTGGATCGCAGCAAAGGGAAGTGTAATGACTTCATAAATGTGTTCTCTCCCATATATTGAAGGGGAGGCACCACTTTTAAGTACACTGAATTAATGATATCACGTAGTGGTAGAAGTTTTTTTTTTTTCAATTTGCAACATCCCAACGGATAATGGTAATTCTAAAAAAGTCTGTCTACCCATATATCGTGCATGCACTGCAAAATAAGCGCATGGTAATGCGTTAGTTACAGAACTTGAGCATTTTGGAGCAAAATCTCTATAGCGTTACATCTTCCTAAGTCATTCATCGCGTCGAAAATGACCTCCAGGCGCCGGTTCACAACCTGGGAATTTCTTTGTTATTGCTTGGCTCGCTGGTAGCCTGCCTGCTGCGGTACAACATGACTAAGCGAAGGCAAAACGGCTGCTTCAGCTGAGCTTGATCGCTCAGCCCCGGATGGGCCATGTGTGTATACGATTCAGCACACGCGAAAGGAGGAATCTTGTCATCCTGCAGATATACATAGACGATGCACACAAAACACTGAGTGCATCGTCTTCGCTTTCGCTCGTGATAACTGTGTATAGAAGAGTTGAGCCTAAATCATTTTCTTTCTATGAAATATTGTTGCTCCCGTGCGATCCCCTCGTATACGCTCCAAGAGTTTCATATATAATTATCCTCAACTTCCTTGTTTCGCAATGGTTTCATAATTGCTGCGATATCCACAGAATCAAACCCTTCGTCGTAACCGACAAAGTCCTGTAATTTTTTTTGCTTCGAGAATTTCTTAATAACCTAGTTAAGGCATTAATGTGATCCGTTGCCAACTAACCTTTCCGGAATCCAGCGTATGGCCTCCTGTGATCAACTATTTTAAATATTGAATGGTAGGGTCATTCGTCTGTGATTCATCCTCCCTTAACATCACTCTTCTCGTGGATAACAATTGCATCGGCATTTTTTAAGGTTGTGGTGTTTTAGTTATAAGCTTCCGGTAATATTTCTGCAAGTTGTCCTAGTATAATATCACATACATTTATCGGCGCGATCGGCGCATCCCTTGTCAGTTCATCATCTATTGGGATTTCGGCATCTATCGCCTTTAGCTCCTTGTTCCCCACGTCTGTTGTTGCTGTTGGAGCTTAGCCTAACTTAGGCTTTATACTGTTTGGTCTCGCAGTAATAGTCAATATTGGAATGCCCCTGTGGAGAAATATATCTGTTGTGCGTCCCGGAAACTCTGCCTCACGAGACCCAAACTGCACAAACCTACCCAAAACAGATAGTAACTGTCCTATATTTCGCTCTTTTCACCTGAAATTGAATATACATGTTCAAATTTGGACCATTTGCTAAATAAATATCTAAAGGATCAATATTTTTCCTAGAAAGTTGTTTTAAATCAAATGAAAAAAATTCCCCCAAGGGGGAGTTGTCAATTAAGCCGCTATGCGACACACTGTGTCCCTTTAACGTTGGCTTTACTACTACACCCACTTGCATTAGTGGGACGTCTTTCCTGCTGGCGCCATATCAGCAGTCTCATATGAAAACGTAACGTCCTTCGCAATTTTTATTAAATACCTAGATGTATTTCATTTATTCCCATGAAGGGCTATGTATACCCAGCTCCTGTGAGGTCGGCTGCCCTATAATGAACGAAAGATTTGCTAGTAAAATATTTCTTAGGGGCAATATAACAGGCACATATCAAAATATGCTAAATTTTTTCCACAAAGACCACTGCATCTCTTAATAAGGAGTGTTGTACGTCGAACAATTGTACAACGAACCAGCCAACATTAAATTTAAAGTGGGCTAGGCTGCAATAAAATAAAATTAAATAAGCTATCTTGCATTACACTACTGTGTTGCTGAGAAGATATTTTAAGGGCAATATAAGGCGTCTGATATGAGGGCATGAAGGCCCTAGAGCCCTTTATTAATAGTATTTTTGCATATGTCGAAAGGTGGACACATCAAGCGTCGCAACGGAGAGACGGGGTTACTCATTGAGTCCGCATATGTATGCTTAAGCATTTAACACAACTTTGGAAGGGCCTAGCAACGAAGCGAGGAAGCATGCAGAAGGATAATGCATTACCAGCACTCGCTTCCAGATTCCATAAATTATTCATCACATCCAAGCGTCGGCATGTGTGGCGTCTGCATACGTTGGTATTGGTCTGGGCAATGTTATCTTCTAGGTCTAGCAAGTAGTTCTCCTCATCAGCCTTTGGAGAATCTCCCACGTGCGTGTGTGCCATGTGTGAGTGCATGGGCACCGTAGTTGTGCAGCAGCGTCACAATTTTTTATACTATTTCTACGTCCGCCCAACTTCACAAAACGTAATAGAATTTTGCTTCAGCCTCCTGGATCTTATAACATGTCAATTTTCAACAGAAAAACCGCACAATAGCTATTTATCTGCGGAGAATGGCTCCAAAGCTTCTGGAATGAGATATGCCCACTGAATTTGCCGTGTTCTGCACTTAGCGCGATTTTTTGTTAAATCTGCGTCATAAAAAACCGACCTGCCACAGCTGGCGTGAACGGCTACATCAGACTATAGCTGTGCGGTCTACTACAGTCGGCTTTCTGCTATACCCGAGATGGGACATGCACTGCCTGAAAAATAGGAGAAGCTGGAGGGGAAGCGGTGTCCGGCAGCAGCCCCATGTCACCTTCTATTGCGATGGATGGTGCTTAGGGGTTCTGTGCACAAAAGCGCTCTCGCAGTACATAGAGATCGCGCTCAGCGATTTTGTTTGATTGTTTAAATCTGCGGTAAGTGGGTCTAGGCACGCACACTAGTGCGCATGAACAGTTTAAGATAAGTCTGGCACTGTAAAGGCACCATTAGGTGCGTTTTAAATGCGGAGCATTTCTTAGTCGCACGATGTCGCGCTTCGGCGTTGGCGCCGTCCACACGCTCACGGCGCATGCGCGTCGCGTCGAGGTGCAGGTGCGCGTCTCTCCCCGTACGATCCTCGCTCTCAACAACAGGTGCGGCGGTGCGGGAGGAGCGCGTGTACCCCGTGCGCTCCGTCGCTCTCAACAACAGCTGCGGCGGTGCGGGGGGAGCGCGTCTGTGCGCGCATGCGTCGTAGCTACCCTTGCGCTGCGTCGCGCTCAACGGTAACGGCGGCAGGGCGTGTACACGTAATAACGGCGTGGTGGGTGCTTGGAAAGTTCGCGCGCTTGTGTACGGAAGTGTGCGCATGCGCGTCTCTCCCCCGTACTCCTCTCCCTCGAACGCGGGTGGTGTGTATATAAGCGGCGGAGCGCGCGTTCGGAATTCAGTCAAGGGCGTCTTTGCTTGGCTTTCGCTTGACTTGACGCTTTGCTTGACTCGAGTAGATGCGATGGAAGCAACGTCTTCACCAGTTACGCAATCGCACGACCGCTCCTCAAAGACCCCTTGACAGTGCACTTTAGCGACCACAAAGCAGTCATCCTCTCCGTCCAATACAACGACGGCACCAAGCAATAAAGACAGACTTTAACTTCACACTCCTTGCCTTCGCTTCTCCTTCATTCAATAAATAAGAATAATAAATACGAAATAACAATTAAGCATTCCCAAACAATACCCAATTACGCAACATTCACGCGATACCCCCACCACTCTGCGACGCATTTACTCGAGTTCCCCCGTGGGAAGATGCGGGCGGGTTTTTAAAAAATTGTCACTCACGATACTTCTTCTTGCGTAATGGAAGTTAACCCTTTACTTCTCTTACACTACGTCAGAAACTTTTAGCCAAGATGTTTTCGTTCAGCTTCTTTCTCACCGAGTTGCCTTGAAATTTCGCCGTGTTCGTTGCCCTTACTGACAATGCACGCACGCCGTCATGAATGTGTTTCGTTGCATCATTATTTATCTTATACAGGTGCATTCTAAGGCAATCTCATGGTTCAGCTTGACCCCAGTGCACTGAAATTTTTAATCCGGGCCAGAGTTTGAAATTGCTTTACAGGTCACAAAACTCCCAAGCACCTCTATGGGTGAGCTACATTAGCTGCCTTTGGCTGCCGCGTGGTGGCGCCACCGCCCGGATGGGATTACTCGTCGGGCGGCGTAGCGCCGGCGAGATTAGCGGGGTCGCGCACAGTTCTGAGTGTTTGGTGCGAAAAGGACGAGGAGCGAAATTCTTAGGCTGTGTATTATTACGCGACCTTAGTAGTGCGTGTACAGGACGATGTCAAACACGCATTGTGTCCTGGGCTGCAGTTCTGGTACAACGGTGCAACGGAAAGAGTTTCCCTGTTGCGTTGATCCAATGACGGAGATCAGCACGCAAAACAGAAGTGAGCTATTCCGCGGCAGAAAAAGGGCGACTTCAGCATCGACTCGGAGTATACGCGTGTAGCTGAGAATTCTGATGGCGCTGACATCACCGGCACCGATTAGTTCGCTGACAGATTCGATGCGGTGCCGCTGCAGCGCGATAAGCGTAACTCCGTCCCGAGCGGCTTTCAAACCTGTTTTAATAGTCAAAGCCGCGATCGCGGCGCTGGCGAGACTTTCAGATAAACGAGGTCGACGAGCGTGCTCCGTATTGTTGAAAAGCTCGTTACGGAATTAACAGCAAACAAAATTGCTTGGTCTCGTGTATACATGAGCATTGTTGGACAGGTTTTGCTGGATAGTGGAACAGTTGCGGCTGCTTTCGGTTGCTGCCCCACTTGTGGCAACGTCCGCTGAGGGGTTCACTTTTTACTTCGATGCAGCCTCAATTTTTTTTTTCGCGTAAAAAAGGGGCAATAGCGTGTGACAAAGACAACATGCCCAGTAGGTGAAGGGGTAAAATCATGTTGACAGAGCAGTGATAAAACAAAATGTGCCCTTTTGCGAGCCTCCGGGCCTATGGTATACAACACTCGCTGAACATAAAGCCTGATGGTGACTGATCGGCAACTTAGAAGCTGCCTCTTAATTACCCGCTTGCAAATTTCCACTGGCTGATTCCCAGGCTGGCACGTAAAAACAGTTGGTAATGATGTCTTTGTGCTCTTACGTTCCATATTATGTTTCAGCCATGGGCTGCTCATTATAACGCCAGAAATATTTTTTTTTGCGTTTACTCTGTATCACGCTGGTTTCTCTGCTAATTTATAGACTTGGATTTATATTTTCTTGCAACCTGTGAGAAAATCTATTTTGATCTTCCATTAGCGCCTTCGCATTTGCAACGGTTCAAAAGCGTTGAAAAGACACGATGCTGCATGCCTTTCCGTGTTTCGGTCGCTTGTAATTCTGCCGCGCTCCTAATCGTCGCGAGTATGAACCAACTCGCCCAATCGACAACAAAAAATTCCCTCGCACTTCCCCGATGGGGAGAGTGTGTAAGTGCGAATGCACGGTTGTTGATTGCGCGATTACGGTGGATATCGTGATCTTGGAGTGGAGAGGAGGCGCCCAACACCCGCAGTCACTGAGCGGAGAGAGGAGGAGGAGAGTAGCGCCCGCCGTTACGGCGAGGGCTACACGAGCGCCCTCACGCGTCGGAATGCGGAGCGCCCGCTACGCGAGCGAGAGCTCTCCCGCCCGAAGTGGAGAGGAGGCGCCCAACACCCGCAGTCACTGAGCGGAGAGAGGAGGAGGAGAGTAGCGCGCGCCCATCTCCCCCCGTATCTAGGGAAGACGAGGAGGAAGACGAGGAGCGCGCGCACCCGCAGCTGTTGCTATGCGGACGACGGCGGCGGACGATTCAGGCTCGCTTAAGAAGTGCATTCGCACTTAACAGTGGGCTTTCACTTTCAACATCATTCTCTTTCTAGCGTGTTTAGCGAATTAGAGCGCAATTAAATGAATATTTGTTCTGACTGACGTGTATTTGCTTTTTTCAATTCACTATCAAGTAGCAGCCGCCAACTACGGAGTTCCCATCTTTCTACTGATGATAACTTCTGCGTAAAGAATAAAAGGATTAATTTTTTTTTAATTCGCAGAAACGGTGTTGCACAAAAGCCCGAGGATGTAGTCGCAGTCATCGGACGCGACAGGAGGAAGTCGTGGGAAAGCTGAAAAAAAATCTATCCGACCATGAAAGGCATGCGGTGTATGCTTAAGGATATTGTATGACTACGGGGACGTTTTCAGTTAAATTACAACGCTGCGACCAAACGAAGTGGTCATTTCCATGCCGAGAAACGGCAAACATCGCACCTGCTTGCGGCGCGCGCGGCGTGCGGATGCCGCGCTGTCTCTAAATGAAACGGGCGCCGAAGTTTCGGGACCAGTAAATGCATTGAAGGACGTTGTCCGTGCGGCAACAAAGCAGATTTGCCCAATGGTTTCGAGTGTGCGTTCAACATTTTTTGTCCACGCTTAAGAATCGCTTCGCACTCATTATGGAACTCATGTCAAGCTAGTGATGATGCTACTTTTATTCTTAAGTTATAAATTTATTTAAATGCTGCCTAGATGGTTAGGGTGGCGGATATTTTTTATGGGTGAATGGTTGGGGTTTCGAGGCTCCACGTGGCCTTAAAGCAAGAGGTGTTCTATACACGGTTTGCAGACCGGCGGGCTGGGCGCAGCCATGTGGAACTTTGTGACGTCACTCGGCATTGCTGGTCTTTTTGGACGCGTTTCTCGCAGTGTTCTTCAACGGACCGGTGCGGATCGGCAATCGCCGGAGAGGTTTTATGGCCGAATTGTGGAATTATTTTGGAGTGTCGCTATGAATGAGGACTTATCGGACGTCTACATATTGTTTGCCAACCTTCAGAGACAACTTAGTCCCGAAAAATGTCCCATAAAGCTTCTTAAAGCGCTATTCTGGCTGGCGCCCATCGCCAAACTCATTTTCACGCGTTTCATATGTTTGACGACATTTGTTCCCTATTGTTTTATGCAGCCCCCGGCACGACGCTAGAACCCCACTCTCCTTGTCACTTCTCAACGCTGACATGGCAATTCTATCCTTTTTAAATGGGGCTAGACGGGAAAAAAGCATGATCGATTCCAGTTGGCATTCCTTGCCATCTTCAAACTTAGCCAGATACAGTGGAACCCCGCTGGTACGTCCCTCGGACTTACGACGACCTGCTTCTTACGACGGATCACCATTGTCTCGGCAAACTTCCCATAGAAACAATGAATTAAAAACCCCGATGATATCACGCTCCGGTGCACGCGGACCGCTTCATACGATGGATCCTGGCGTAGATAAACCGGCGTATTTCCCATATTTTACACCGCCTTGCCGCCTAGTCCCGACCTTAATTTTTAAGCCCCGTTTGACGCTGCTTGATGTACAAAGGTCCGCATGAAGGGGAGAACGCGTGCTGAACAGACGTAAGCAAGCCGGATGTGTCCAGGATGTGTAACTCGTGAGCGGGAGTTAACCTTCGAAGGCCCCACGCGGGAGCAGTACGCCAACGCGCCAACCGCGAGGAGTCATAGTTCAGGATTCAAGTGGCTGACGGGCCATGAATTTGAAACTCCCGTCGAGCCGCCGACGAATTCGAAAACACTACGACACAACCACACGGCGATGACTGAACACCCGATTTCCTCGCCCGCTCAATCAAAGTTCCTTTCTTTCACGACGTTCTCTCCCCCTCTCTGTGCTTATCAGTTCCTTTCAAAGCGGCGTTGTCACTGCGCTTCTTTCCTTGCGAGGGTGCCTACATTCACGCGCGTCCGCCGCAAAGGTGGAGACACGCGTACGTTGGCACCGCCGTTTTGGGTCACTCGCTGGTCGCCGCAGCAAGTCACTGCAGCAAGACCACGCTATAATTTTCATCGCAACATGGTTTACTCGAGAAGTTTGAATCATCTTATCTATTTCGCGATGCTGGGTCTTGTGGGAAACGAAAACACCTATCTGGTGAGCTCTTGACCCAACAGCGACGGCATGGGACCGTTCAAAGGATGTCTTAACCCTGTACGGGAATTTCGTTTTTTTTTTTTTTTCATCTCAGCCATGTACTATCGTTCGTTTCGCTTACCCTTGGCAGTTTCACACTTGCTTTTCCCCTCTCAATTTGCTCGACCACGCCGGCTTTATCTAGGGCGCGCAGGGCGCTGGGCTGGCGGGCTGTAAATGGAGACTTTTAGTATAGTGGTTACCGGAGGCTCACGCTACGACGGTGGGTTACGGGGACCTGACTGCGCATGCCGGCGCAGAGAGGCCGAGGAGGTTGCCCCTCAACGAAGCAAATGTGCGGGCATGGTGAAGGCCCACCCGCGGAACTAATCCACCCTACCGGAACGAATGTGCACCTTCCCAGCCGGGTTAATTCCGCCACCGGCGCCGTAGCGTTAGCGGACGGTACCCGCTATGCTAAAGCTCTCTATTAGAGAGCTTTGGCATAGCGGGTACCACCGTCCGCTATGGCACCGGATGGCACGGGTGTCGCGTAGCGCTCGTGGTTTGGCTGGGACGCCGTGGAGGTGAGGGGGACACAACAAAGGTGTTTCTTTTTTCTAAAATTGGGATTTCAGATAAAGGTCCGCAAATCACACGAGCACGCACTAATATAGTAATTTAAATAAGTTCCTAGCCCACCTGTAGCGTGAGACCGTCTACTAGGCTGGAATTAACCAGTGCGTGTCCACGCTTTTCAAGTATAGGTACCTAAAAACCTTAGCTGCCCACCTTCGTTGATCCATTGCCCTCAACCTCAACTCAAAGCATATTTTACTCTGAGCTTCCCTAACTTCAAATGACGCCCAGCCCATATCTCCCTGAACTGCTTCGTTAGTTGTTTTTCCATGCGCACCTAAGTCCAAACGTCCTACCGTTCTCTGGCTTACTTCAAGGCCTGATAGAACGTCTGATTTTAAGCAGAGTACAGCATTCGCAAACGTGAGACCCGGAACAATTACTCATTTCTACATTCCTCTTACTACTTCATATTTGTTATACCCCCACAGAGCTCTATGCTTCATTATAGCTGCGTTTCTCTTTCCCTTAACCTTAAATTGCTCCTCGTAAGTTCTTAAGTAGTTATCCCCTTCGTTTATCCACACTCCCAAATATTTATATTCCTTCACTCTAGGTAATTCGCTTTGCTGGATAGACACTACGTCAGTGGTAGCATCATTGAAAACCATTATTCCTGATTTTTCTGCACTGAAACTTAACCCAAGGTCTGTGGCTTCGTGGCCGCTAATATTTATTAGCCGCTGTATATCGGTTTGGTTATCAGCTGATAGAACAAGGTCGTCTGCGTATAACATTCCCGGAATATGCTGTTGTACAACTTCGCCTTGCAGCATATGGGTTAGGCTAAACCCTACTTGACTTTCTTCCAATTTCTTTTCTAACCCTGCCATGTAAAGCATGAACAGTATTGGGCTCAAAGGGCATCCCTGTTTCAGTCCCCGATGGATGTTGACCTGCTCGGCGCATTTTTGTCCTTCCCAAGTAAGGTGCACTCTATTGTCTTTATAGATTGCTATAAGGAACTGTATTACTCGTCATCTAATCCCCGGAGTTTCAGCATTCTCCACAGCCGTTCTCTGTTTACGTTGTCATATGCCCCTTTAATGTCCAAGAACGTAATCCATAGTGGTCTATTCTGTGCTTTCGCAATTTCAATGCATTGCGTTATCACGAACAGATTGTCATCCAGTCGCTTGTCTTGTCTAAATCCATTCTGCTGCAGTTCCCCAAGTATTTCGTTTTCTTCCAACCATGCTTGAATTTCTGATTTTATCGCCTGCATTACGAATCGATACACCACTGACGTTACTCTGAGTGGTCTGTATGAATCAATACTGGCTTTGTCTCCTCTGCCTTTATATATTAAATTCATCCTACTTTCTAACCAGTCCTCTGGTATTTGTTTGGTTTCTATCACCTTATCTATTGCCCTCATAAACGATTCCTTACTTTTAGGTCCACGTAGGTTTATCAGTTGCATTGGTATTCCGTCCGGGCCCACTGCTGTCTGGGGGGAAACCTTTTGCTCTGCTTTGTTCCAATCAAGGTTGCTCAAACTTATTTCCCTTTCCGCAGTCTTTTGTGGCGCTGATGTTATCGGTACAGGTTTCCCTACCACTATTGTCCTAAACTTCTCACTAATCACTCGATGAATATGCGCCAACGCGTGCTCTCCTTCTAAATGTTACCCCCCCCCCCCTCATCAATCAGGAACTTTTTATGGTTATCGTTTTTTGAGCTTAGTGATTTTACATGGTTCCAAAACTTCTTCGATGCGCTTTTGTCCTTCTTCCGTATTTCTGTCATCCATTGTTCGCTTTTCTGCTTGATCTTTGCTTGCACCATTTTCTGCACTTCTAGTTTTTTCCCACGGTAGATATCCCATTTCTCCTTCACTACCTCCGGTTACATACCAGTTCTTTTTGCTTCTCTGTGTTCTCTCGACGCCTTTCTTCGCTGGTCAAAAGCCTCTTTTATTTCCTATTCCACCAGCTTCTCGGCTTTCTCTTCCCTTTCCATCGGTTTCGTTGCTTTGCTTCATTCATCTTACCCTTTATGAACGCAATCATTTTGTCCCGTTAATCCCCAATTTTTGCCTGGGTATTTATTGATTTCATCTTCCAATCTATCAGCGATGATCTTTAACTGCTCATTATTCAAATTATTTCCTCCTTTTTGTACCTATTTCTGCATTTGTCCGGGTTGCGCCTCCAAAGTGCAAGCTAAACCGCTTGTGGTCGCTTTCTAAGCTGTCTGTTCATTTTCATCTATCCTCATTTCCCGCAGCCTTCCGTATACTGTCTCGGATACTAAACTGTAGTCTATGCTGGACTGTCTGTTACCGCTTTCCCACGTTATTTGTCCGTCACACTTGCTTTCCATGTTTACTATTACTAGCTGGTTTTCCTGACATAGATCTATCACTAGAGAACCGTTCACATCCTTTCTTTACCTCCCCCCCCCCCCCCCCCCTGCCCTACCGCCCCTATTTTCCGTCCAGCCCTTGCCGTGTGGCTGCTTCGGGCAACTCTGATATCCCCCTCAAAAAGTTGCCGCCTCGTGATGAAGCGGCTGCGAGCCGCTAATTGCCTCATTTATTTCATGATCACGTGCGGATTCATTCGCACGCAGTTTATTGTGTTTGTTGGAAATAACGTGAAAGCTGCATACAGCCTCCGGCCCAGGCAACTGCCGTTACGGCTTATCTCTGGTTTTGCCAACGTGCATAACCCCGGCCTGCAGTGTGACGAAACCCATGCAGTGTTTTAAGAGCGAATGCTCTTTATAAGCGACCCCAAACCATCCACCGCCGGCGGCGGCGGCGGCGGCGTCGGCGGCGTCCGCAGTGCTCCTCTACATTTAAAAAAGAAACAGCATCCGGCGCCAGGTTTCGATCCGAGGACTTTGCGGCCGCAGCGCGACGCGCTACCGAGAGAGAGAGAGACAAAACTTTATTAAACTGAGCTTGTCTTTAGCGTGAGAAGTTGGTGGTCGTTGTTATCAGCCCAACGACGACCGAGGCGGCCCTTGCGATCAGGGAGGTCTGTACCTCCCTGTCGTGGGATGCCAGTGCTTCTCTCCACTGCTCAGCTGTGGTGATTCGGGAATAGGGGTTTTGGGGGCAGGCCCACAGAATGTGGGGTAGGGTGGCTGGGGCTGTGCAGAGGGTGCAGTTCGGGGATGGGACTTGTGTTGGGTGGATTAGGTGCAGGCGGGTTGGGTGTGGGTATGTGTTTGTTTGTATGAGCCTCCAGTCTTGCTCTTGGGCTGTTGTGAGTTCCGGGTGCGGGGGTGCTAGCTTTCGGCGGCAGAGGCGGTAATGTTCCGTAATATCGGTATAGTTAAGGAGACTGTCTCTGGATGACCTTGCCCCGTGGAATGGGTCGGGCGCCACTCCAGCTCGGAAGGTAAGATCTCGAGCCTGAGAGTGTGCGGTTTCGTTCCCTTCCTGTCCCGCGTGGGCCGGTGTCCAGAGTATGTCTACTGGGGTGAATGGGGGATTCTTCTGAAGAATTTTGAGCGCCAGGGATGAAATGTTGCCCTGGGCGAAATTTTGAATAGCGGTTTTGGAATCTGAGATAATTGTGGGGGGCGTGGGGCGTTGCGTCAATGCTACGGCTATTGCTGCCTCTTCCGCCTCTGCTGGGTTTTTCGTGCGGATGGTTATTGCATGCACTGGTGGTTCGTCTGTGCCTTTCGTTACGACAATGGCGAATGCTGTTTTATGTCGGTATTCGGCGGCATCCACAAAGAGGGTGTTTTGACCTGGAGGGTATCTTTTTTGTAGGTATTGTGCCCTAAGTTCTCGTCTGTATTGGTGATGTGTTGGGTGCATATGTTTCGGCAGTGGTTTTATGATTAGGTTGTTTCTTATTTCTAATGGGATGGGCTCTTTCTCAGCTATTATTGCCGGGGGGTTGATTCTGAGCTGTTTTAGTATATGTCGACCTGTGGTAGTTTTGGTCAGACGGACTGATTGATTAGTTAAATGCGCTTCTATTAATTCCTCGCAATTGTTGTATATGCCTAGCTCATCGAGTCTAGCGTTAGATGTACTTAAAGGTATTCGTAATGCTGCTTTGTATGCTTTTCTAATTAGTGTATTTATTGCTTTCATTTCTTGGGCGCTTAGATGGAGGTAGGGGATGGAGTAGGTAATTCGGCTGATTACAAATGCTTGAATCAGGCGAATACGGTCTCGCTCCCTAAGTCCTGCTCTTCGATTGGTGATTCTTTTCATGAGGCATATGGTTTGGTTTACGTGGGTTGAGAGATTCTTGATGTGGATTGTGTTTGAGCGATTCGCTTGTATGTGCAATCCTAGTATTCTGATTGTTTTAACTATGGGTATCTGATGTTGTTGAATGTGGAGTGAAATCTGTGGAGGTGTTTTCTCTTTCTTTCTTTTGGGCGGGAGCAAGAGTAATTCTGACTTGTAAGGTGAGCAGGTTAATCCTGCTTCGTTTGCAGCTTTTGAGACTGCCTCTACTCCTTTTTGAAGGGTGTGTTCTATGTGAGCGTCGCTGCCTCCATGTATCCACAATGTAATATCATCCGCGTATAAAGTGTATTTCAATGTGGGTATTTTGTTTAATTCTTTTGGGATGTTTAGTATTGCTAAGTTAAAGAGGAGAGGTGACAGCACAGCCCCTTGTGGGGTACCCTTAGCTGGTAGTGTTATGGTGTCTGACTGCACATCTCCTACTGATATTGTTGCTGTTCTATTTGAGAGGAAATTTTGGATGTATCTGTAAGTTCTTTGTCCGGGGTTTGTTGCTTGTAAGTTGTTTAGAATAGCTGAGTGTTTAACGTTGTCGAACGCTTTGTGGAGGTCTAGGGCTAGGATTGCTGCTGTGTCAAAGTGATTTGCTGGGGTGATTATTTCTTGTTTAAGTTGCAGTAGTATATCTTGTGTGGAGAGTCCCGCTTGAAAACCTATCATGGTCGGTGGTATGATTTGGAGTCTGCTTAAGTGCTGTGCCAATCTCGCATGTATTATGTGCTCTAATAGCTTGCCCAGGCATGACGTTAGAGATATTGGTCTTAGATTCTCGATTTTGAGGGATTTTCCCGGTTTTGGTATAAACGTGACCTTTGCATGTTTCCATTCTTGGGGTAGTGTTTCTGTGGTCCAATATGCGTTAAAAAGGGCTGTGAGGGTTGTTATTGAAGTGTCGTCTAGGTTTCTGAGGATTTTATTAGTGATTTTGTCTGATCCTGGTGCGGACTGTGTGCGTAGTTTGTGCAAGGCTCCTCTTAGTTCCGATTCAGTTATTTCTTTGTCTAGTTCGTGGTTCACTTCTCCTCGGTAAGGGTGGATTGGGTCCGGTGATGTTTCTGGGAAGTATGTATCTTTGATTTGGCTGATGAGATCTTCCTGTCCTCCTTTATGGCTTTGTACTAGGTGTGTTATTCGGTTTGTTGTGTCTGATTTAGTGTTGTTGGGGTCAATGAGGTGTTTCAATAACTGCCATGTTCTTTTCATGCCCAGATTTCCTTGCATTTGGTTGCATATGTCATCCCATTGGGTTTGTGCTAGTTGAGCTGTGTACTTTTGTATTGCTTCGCCCAGCTTTGCTAGTTTCCTGCGTAGGCGATGATTGAGTTTATTTTTCCGCCATCTTTTTTGGATGCTGTGATATGCTTCTCTAAGGTGTAGGAGATGGGGATCCATTATTTCATCCGGGAGAGTTTCATCTGGCGTTTTCGTATGTAGCTTGACATCCTCTAGTAATTGCTGTGTCCATCTCTCTAGAGATGTCGTTTCTTGTGATTCCTGTTGGTTTTGTCTATGAAGTCTGAATTTTGGCCAGTCTATTATGTTTGGTGATTTGCGTAGTTGTCTTAGCTTATTACCTATGGGTATTGTTATTTGTATTATGTAGTGGTCACTATTTAGTGTGTGTTCTGTAACTTGCCACGTTGCTTGTTTTATGCGATGGGTTAAGGTGAGATCGGGTGTAGTGTCTCTCTGTACGCTGTTTCCTATTCTGGTGGGTGTCTGGGGGTCATTTTCAAGTGTAAAATGTAGTTGTTGTATCTGTTCCCATAGGTTTCTCCCTTTTGCTGTGTCTGTGGGGTAACCCCAGGCTCGATGTGGTGCATTGTAGTCGCCTGTTATAATTAGAGGTTGTGACCCCGCTGCATTTTTAGCTAGTGTGAAGAGGTTCTTAAAATTTTGGCGGTGCGCTTTTGGGGGGCTGTATACGTTGAGTATGTGGAGCGTGTCTTCTTGTTTTTGGGTGGGATGAATTGTAACAAAGTCGTGTTTGACGTCGGTGTTTTCAAACTGTTCCCTTACTGCTGAGATGTTGCGGTGTACCAGTATTGCTGTGAGTGGACTGTTCCTGTTTTGAAATGCTCTGTACCCAGGGAGCGAGACCGTCTTGCCTGTTTCCTGTAGCGTTATAATTTGGGGAGGAGATTGCTGAGCTTGGATGAGTAACTGTAGGCTCTGCTTTTTTTTAGAGTATCCTCGGCAATTCCATTGCCATAGCGTTATACTCTTTTTAGGGTTGGCCATTAAGAGCAGGGAATGACATGTGATCTTGGCCCGTTACTGGTTGGACGGTTTCGAGTACTCGTTTAATGCCTTCGTGTAGTTCGTTTCGGAGTGCGTCAAGGCTGGCACTAAAGTTGCTGCAAGTTGATTTAAATTCTACCTTCTGCTCGTGCAGTGTTTTGCGGATGTTGCTTAAGCTCTTCTCAACAACGGTAATTCGATGGTCAAGTGACGGTTCGGGTTCGTTAGGGAGTGGATCCGCCGCTTTGCGTTTTTGCGCGGGAGGGAGATCTGTGTCCATTTGTGCGTCTGGTTGATCGTTTGTAGCTTTAAGAGTTGTTATTTCATTTCTTAGGGCTTGATTTTCTGCACGGAGTGCCTGTATTTCCTGGCGCATGGCCTTAAGTTCTTGGAGGAACTCAGGGGGTATCGCGGCTGGTGGTGGTGGTGGGGGTTGCGAGGGTGGTGGGGATGTAACTTTGAGGGCTGAGCAGTGGAAAGAAGCAACTGCGTGGCTCACCTTCGGTTCGCCGTTAGGTCTGCTTGCTGTTCGTTGGGTGTTGCTTGCTTGGTTATTCATTGTCCTTTTTGGTCCCACTGTCATTGGAGGGTTGGCTGACACTGTTCGATGAGGGGTTTGAGGGCGAGTCCTTGAGCACTTGAGCATATGTTATGCGTCGGCGTGGTTGAAAACGTTGCGGGCAGTCCGTCGTCCCTGTCGGGTGGTTTCCTTCGCACACAATGCAGTTTGGTGTGCACGTGTGGTCTTCGGTGGGATTTGGTGTTCCGCAGATACTGCAGCGGCTTGAGGGTTTCTGGTTAGGACAAACATCCTGTCTGTGACCGACTTGCCAGCAGGCGAGGCATGCTTCAGTTTTACGTCGATATGGCTTACAGCGGTAGGTCGTCGATCTGTACCGCACCCAATAAGGGACTCGGTTTCCATTAAATAGGATTTGTGCCATATTCGATGTTCCGAGTCTCTTCACGGCCAAAATGGGGAGTTCTGGGTTGTAGTTGAAAATGCTGCTTTGGATTTCTTCATGGGTATCCGTTTCGGGGATATTGAAAATTATCCCTGCCGTGGTGTTCGAAGGAGCCGCCACATGCGCAGCAATCATGAAGGTGTTGCCGCCTACCTGAATGGCTTTGATGTCGGCGTAGCGTTGAGCTCGTTCTTCTGAGGGAGTGCTGACGATTACATAGTTCGGTGTAGGTCGGATACGTAGCTGATCTTGAGGGTTTTGGGCTATTTGGGCTGCTTGAAGCCCGTGTCCGCTAGTGCTGCCGGCGTAACTTTGCGAAGATCCAGTCCTCCCCGTGGTCGGAGCACTATCTTGATGTCGTCGGGCGGCAGCGGCGTGGCCGGAGGGCCACGGCGTGGCGGCTTCTGCAAGCGGCGATTTTCTACGGTTGAATTCTTTGCAGGTTGGTGAAGACTTCGTTGTCTGTTGCGCACAGTTTTCCAATCCTCGTGAAGGAGTTCTTCCGCGTTGATTGGCTCACCATCGACGGCGATTGCCTCCATGTTGGTAGCGTTGCGCTGGGGCTCGGCGAGGCAAGGCCGGGCGAGTCCTAGGCGTTAAGCCTAACCCCGGCGTGGTCTTTGGTCGATAGGCAATTTCGGCACGAGAAGTGTAGGGAACCACCAAAGAGGATACTTGGGGTGGTCCTGACGCCTTCCGACGTCTCTGGATGCTGAAGTCAGATGGATGGGCCTGGAAGTTTCGGCTCAGCGCATAAAACTCGGCGGAGCCCATACGAGGCACGTCCGAACAGATCGAGCGATCGGAGCGCCAGTCTCACGCGCTACCGACTAAGCCACGGAAGCCACGCTGATATCAGTGTGAGTAACGCGCCTTTATATCTTTAACGCATTCAAACTACGTCGTCAGCGGCGTGCGTTGGCGACTCAGCGGCGTTATAGCGGCTTGATAACTGCGTGGTGTACACGTGATACTACAAACCCGATGGAAGAGATGGAAGAGAAGGCGGCGAGGCGGTGGGCTGCGGGGGCCGAGCGCAAGCGCCTCAAGCGGGCCGACAACCGTGCATTCGCACTTTCACATTCTCCCCCTCGGGGAAATGCGGGGGAATTTTTTTTCTAAAGCTAAGTTTCTGTGCTCGTCACGAGCAGGATATGGGTTAGCGGCAGCGCCGAACGGCGGGTCTCCGGGGAGGCCCGCGGTGCGACGGAAGGCGTTTAGTGCACTTTAAGTAATGCAAGGCAAGATATTCTACGGGGTGGCAAAGCCGATATGCGGTAGCGAAAACTAGAAGAGAATCTGGGAGTTACCGCTCCGATCGGCCAGCTTAAAGGGACCCTGCAACACTTTTTTCAACTTTTCTTGAAATCTTTAGTGCTTGCAGAACGTAGTCACCCAATACACCCAGTACTTAGATTAGTGGGTCGCAAAGTACCTCAGCCAAAAATTACATCTCTATGCCCATCAGCTAACTCGTAAACTCGCTCAAAAGATTTTTCTCTCTTTACCGGTCTTGGCGTTCTTCGACGGCTCAAATTACATCACTAAGACCATGTAGCGACTGTTGGCTGGTTTTCCTTCAGTTGCAGCAATGAACGCTTTTCGATAGCAACTTTAAAAGCAAAGCCGCAAAAACAAAGCAGAAATAGAACGCGTATCTGGTGCGACGACCAAATCACGCAGTGCCGCTCCCAGCTGGTGATAACTATATTTTTCGCAGTGGTCCCAGACGCCAAAGAAAGAGTGAAAGCGCTTATCGAAAGTGTTGCGGGTCCCTTTAAACAGACAAGCTGACTTGTTTCGTCGCAACGACACACGCGCAACGCGTAAACATAATAGTAGCCATGCTTTAAAACAAGCGTGCCGAGGCAGATTGGTGCGCACTACATTACGCTTGCCGGCAGCCTTCTATTGCACTCGGAAAAGTCACCCTGGCCGATGCACTTGGAACAAAGTTGTTACGTTGGAGCACGACCATCAGCGCAGCCTGCTCTCCGCGTCGCGCTGACTGTGCGGAAAGCGGCGCACTGCGAAACGCCGCACACATGGGCAGTCATTGTGAAGTTGCGGTCATTGAGACTCGCATGGTGATTACTCCCACACCTTGAGGTCCCGATCGCAGCTGGTACATCCGACTACGGTGTAAGTTTTTCACCGTCATTTCCACATTTTCTGGTTGCGCATTACCCTGAGCACCATGGCAGCCTACAACGGAAACAAAACTGCCCCGTGCTAAGGGCCAGTCATTCCGAGTGCGGCGCTAATGCCACCAGTTGAAATACGTGGGGGATCGATCGATGTTGAAGATGATGTTGATTTTGGTGGCTCGCTGATCGAAGGCACATAGCTGACAACGGTCTGCTCCACGGTATTTACACTTTATTACAATATTTACAGCTTAGTGACAACCGTCATCGCAGATCCGAGCTCGAGAAGAGCTCGAGACGAGCCCGCATCAAGCGGGGCTCTCTCCTCCCCTCTCAAACAAACACCTTGGTTTTATTAAAAAAAACGACGCCTCCCAGGAAGGCGGAACCAAAGAGACAGAGAAAGGCACACATTGAAAATATCTGGCCATTCATAGGCCACACAGCCACCACAGGCGGAGCTCATAATTACGCAATTGGCCCACCCCTTTTCCCAAACTCCTTTCCCATTCCCACGCAAACTAGACGTCAATACTCAGAAAGGATTCGCACCAGAAGCCGCGAGGCGAAAAACAAACATTCCATGGCCAGTCTTAGGAATTAGGCGAAGCAACCCCCAAACTTAACACCACCTGTTGAAGGTCAGCCAAACTTTTTGCTGTAAACGGTATCTAGAGCGAGGCGTTACACAGGAACATCCCGGTGTGAGTGGAATTAGCAGAAAGTCAACAGGAAAGTCGCACACCGTTCCAAATATAATTTGGACCTCACGATTATGCATCAGATAACTTAGATATGTGTCTTGAATAGATAATCTGGTTAACATCAGGCAGCATTTCCGAGGTCAAAGCATGACTTAGACCTCCAGCTTGCAGGACTTATCACTTGGATATGCATTTTGACTTGATTAGTTATAAGCAGTCACCAGTTACAGCATGAGAAGTGTCGGAATAAATATGCGTGTGTTCTTCACCGGAACGACCGCCGTAAATGGCCAAGAAAAACAAAATTGCTCACACCTTTTACCTCAATTCTCGGTAACCTCCCTGTGGTGTGATAAAAAGCGTCGCTGGTCATCCCATTTAATAGAGTCGAATATGGCTCATGGTACTGTTTTGTGTTCATCGCTCTCAGTCCTCGGAAAGGTCGCGTGGGCAATAAATAAAACGAAATTCTCGGTCACCTGTGCCCTTGCGCTGTAGCGAACGCCAAATCAATAAGTGTTGAATTCGGGAAGAAATGTGTAGGTATTTTGTGGGCCGCCATGTGTCACAGCTGCCGATGCTAGTTTGGCTGTTCACTGTTCTTCGAGGCATACACCAGAGGGTTGAACTGTGCAGAACAAGTGCCCGTGGCAAGCAGCGCGTTCTTGCTATGCACGGTGAGGACGTAGCGCCTACAATGGCTCGTGTTCAGCGTCCACATGTTTCCTTTAATTATCATAACCTCCCTTTTTTCCTTTGCGACGTTTTCTTCCACTTTCGGTCGCCATGAATGGAAGTCTACACCGGTTGCAGTTGTTAGCCCCCACAAACACGCTATTAGCGTGCACGTGCTTTGCTGCTCACCTAATTAGTACCGTTCTCAATTTCTTCCTGTAGTAGTGAGCACATGGCCCCAACCCATTCGCAAGGTTCAGTTTTAGTCCCCAAAGTTCGTCAAACTGTTCTGGTGCGGGGGTTCCTTCCCCGTCTCACTTTCTGGACGACCGATCCAGCGCAAACTTTACCCCACTTTTCTTTTCAAGTTTTAGTTGCTTTGCTTATAGCAGCTTCCTTCAGAAACCGGGCGTCAATGCGAGCATTCATTGATGCATTTATTGACCAGTCATGTTTTCTGTACTGTGAGTCGGCCATTTTTTGTGCTATAGCCACCGCACTTTCGACAAGTATTTTAACAAAAAGAACAGGCCTTACGCGATGTCCACGTGGTGACGGTGGTTCTGGCTGGTGGTCCCTTCCGGCGGGTTCCTTCGAAGAACGCTCGGACCTCCACTACATAGGTCGTTTCAGCGGTCAGGTTTGCCACTCGAAGCGTTGTGTTTGCGGTGCTGAGCGACCGGAATGTCTCGCCGTCGTACAGCCGAACTTCGTAGCTTGGGATGTCAGCGTAGTGGAGCAAGCTGAGCTCCCACTGCAGCTGTATTGAATGGCCACCAACGGCCTCGACGCTGGTAAATGAGGGTGCTCGGAGAGCTGCAAGAACAAGAAACAGCCGGTGCAGACACTTTAGACAGCATTTGACTGCACGCTATACAGTTATGTACCTTCCTGTGGGCGTTACAAACGGCAAACATGCTAATTTATTTGAAGACGTACGCCATGAGTCGCCTGCAAGTTAAAAAAAAAACTCAATGCAGTTTTACACGCAACGAGCCCAACCTTCCTGTGGGCGTTACAAACGGCAAACATGCTAATTTATTTGAAGACGTACGCCATGAGTCGCCTGCAAGTTAAAAAAAAACTCAATGCAGTTTTACACGCAACGAGCCCAGCACATTGACAGCTGTCCTCATAGATAACGAGGCAATTACAGAAACTGTTTTAACAGGTGAATTTATTACCCACTTTTTCCATATGCCCTTTTTACTTTTAACGGCGGCCAACTTGAAGTTTAAGAAAAACTTTCTGGCAGGTTTAATGCGGGGGCTACACTTGGGCTATGAGGTGCTTTGCAGTGAGTAGAGCCTAACGAATTAGCTTAGACTGCCTGTGGATTTACATGAAGGCACTTTCTTTTATCGCCCCCATCGAAGTTCATGAACCTTCTTGTTCAAAGACAAATACAATATTTTTCTTTCTTACTTATACCTCTTCAAATCTTGAAATTGTTACTGGCCTGAGTGAAGTCACACGCGATAAGCCGCTACTGTTGGAATAAATGAATTCAATAGGTACTTAGAAGATAATCACTACAACAGTGATGCAGAAACTAGAACAGGCACCTACTTTGGCGAGAAAATCATGTAAATATGCTTTGTGCTAAAGCTAACTGTGATTTCGAAGTGCTTAAAGGCACGGCGTTAGAGAGAGAAAGTGCTTATTAGCATCGCTGGAGGGCCCCTATGATGCCGACTGACAGGAACACTGAGTGCTATGATGATGCACGTTATTTGTAGGAACTACGGCTAACTGCTCTTTACAATTTCCAGCATTCTGTCGGCCACAAAAAAGAATTACACCCGCTCTCGTACACAATTCCCAGCCAAAATGCGACGGGTAAGCTGTGCATCGTATATTGTGGCTCTAAGGGCTTGATTTCAGTTGCGAAGGGCTGTTTTTGTGATGGCGGCGAAAAAAAAAACGCTTGTTAGTTGGCATTTTGGCGTATGTTGGACATCCGTAGGCAAGTCGAAATTTATTGGTAGGCCTCCAGTATGACGCCCAGAACCCACGTGCAGTTTCGGTAAATAATACCCTAGTTGCAGGCGGAAGTAACCGCAGTTACGTTCAACCATGGTCAGTAAACTTTAACCGCGGCTATCGCAAACTGCGGTTTTAGCTGTTACACAGGAAATTCCAAGTGTGTCGAAGCGATCACTTGGTTGTGAGCGTAACAAAAATAATTTAGCAAACTTTTAACCTCACGATAAAAAAACGAGATTGGATTGGAAAAACATTTATTGTGCCTGCGGTGGAAGTCCAAGTTATGACTTCAGACTTGGCCAGTGTCGTCCTCGCTGTCGCCACCAGGGTTAGAGGCCCCCCCGCCCGTTACCGGGCTGCGAAGTCTCCTGCCTGGCCAACGCCACGATGACCCGCTGGACGGCCTCGAGTTGGAGGTCTTGGTTGCCAGATCGCTTAGCATCTTCAAAGGCGGGCGGAAGCCTTCCTGATGTAGAATCTTCTGGGAAGTTCAGACAGTCCCAGACGATGTGCTCAAGAGTCGCGGGGGCGTTGCGACACACCCTGCACGTACCGTCGGGGTGTGCCTCCGGGAAAATCTTGTGCATGAATGCCGGGCTCATGACCGTTCGTGTTTGGAGCTGCCTATATATGACTGCCTGCTCCCTGCTTAGCCCTTTACAGGGCGGCGGGAGTGTGCGTCTGGCGAGCCTATAGGCCTTGGTTATCTCGTTGAAGCTGGTCATTCGGTCTCTTGTACTGAACCACAAGTGATCAGCACTTGACCCGGCGCGGTCCGTTAGTTCGCGCGCGCGGGCGTGTGCGGTTTCGTTATGGTTGGCGTTGGTGTCCGACACTTCCCCTGCGTGTTCCGGAAACCACTTTATTCTTGCCCTTTCCCGGTGTCTCGGTATCTCGTTTAAAATCTTCGTCGCAGCAGCAGAGACCCTGCCTCGGGCAAAGTTCCTGATTGCCTGCCGCGAATCGCTGAGGACAGTGCGGCAGCCCGGGTCTTTGATGGTCAGTGCGATGGCCACCTCTTCGGCCTCTTCGGATGTACTGCTCGCCGTGCTGGCCGCCACTCTGATGCTGCCCCCAGCATCGATGACAACCACGGCGAATCCTCTTCTGCTCGCATATTCGGCAGCATCCACGTAACGGGCGCCTGCGTCGCCGGCGTGCAGGTCCGCCAGCGCCTTGGCCCTCGCCTTGCGTCTGCCTTCATTGTATTCGGGGTGCACGTTGCGCGGGATAGTGTCCACACGAATTTTGCTCCTGATCTCGTCCGGGACGGGCGTCTTGGCTCCTTGTTGTTCGTGATATCGTATTCCAAGCTTCTCCAGGATTCTCCTACCGGGCTTGGTCATGGAAAGCCTCTCCAGCTGGGCAATCCTCTGAGCCTCGGCGATTTCGTCGAGGGTGTTGTGGATGCCCAGAGTGTACAACCTCTCCGTGCTGGTGGATTCGGGAACTCCGATGGCCGTCTTGTATGCCCTTCGGATGACTACGTTGAGCTTGTTCGTTAAGCAGTAGACAAAAGGAAATATCGTTAAGACAGACTCAGACTCAAACGCGACGCACTCGCGCGCAGGGAGAGAGGGGCTTCGCAGCAGCTCGCAACCGGCTTGATTTTCTCGGGTCGGCTCTGTGTTGGGTACTTTAGGCTTAGCATCGCAGTGGATATTATACCGTCGCTATCTCTACAACTGCGAATTACAAAACACAGCAAAATTTTTCATCACACCAACATTTACTTTCTCGTATGTGGAAGTTCTTTTCTGTTATCAGATTGATTTCGGAGAGCGGCGGCAAGCTGTCGCAGCCGTGGTCTGGGCCGGTTCGAGCCGCTTCCAGTGCCGTGCGGGCAGGCGCGCCGGCGTGTTTGCAGGCCCGGCCGACGTCCGCGCGGATCGTTTCCGAGTGCGGAAAACGCTTCATGATTGCCCGCTTCATCCATTTTCTTGTCGGACCCCACGCGGAATTTACAAATTTAGCACGGCTTTTGTCGTAGTTGATCGGGTGAATCGTGAAACGAGCCGCTGCTCAGGGGCAGTCGCGCTGACTGCGCGAGCGACGCAAAGAACGCAAGCGCCTCTTGGGGGCAGCTTTGGAGCGCCGCTTATTTGAGGGCCTTGGTCTCCTCTGAACGCCAGGTGATTTTTTTTTCGCCTCCGCTGATGCGGGCCGCCACTTGCGACCGAACTGACTTGAGCGATTTTGAATACTGCGGCTGCGGAAACGGCGGTTAGCGTGACCGAAATGAGGTGGCCAAGCTCAGTTTGCGTTAACCATAGTTAGCGGGGAAACTGCAGTTTCGTCGGTCGTGTAACGCAGCAAACTGCGGTTTTGTCTAACCGCGGTTTGCTTAACCGTGGTTAACTCTGCCCGTGTGACTAGGGTATAAAGCTCCCAGAATATGGAAATAATTTGAATTGAATGTGAATTAAGTTTTACGATACTTACGTTCCTGAGTCGCTTCAAACTGGACAACAACAACCTCGCTGCAGGAAAATGTGGAGCAGGCCTTCACGTTAACCCAGTATTTGCAAAGTGGTCGCAGGCCCAGCAGGGGAAGGCTGTACTCAGACCACTCTTCGCTGCTTCCCTCCAACTGGAACGCATCAATCGGGTTCGCTTGAACTCCGCATCCACTTGGCTGTGCCGGAAGGCCGGGTGGCACGTCGGGCGCGTTCTCAGCAATTGTGCTGTTCAAGTTCACCTGCGTAGTGCATGACACACAGTGAATAAAACCCTGTGCACTATCGCGCAGAACGGCAAAAAGGCAGTGGTAACCCAGTATTCGTACGACATGGCAGCGCTAAAACCTTAACGAGAAGCAGCAAAAACTTCTACTACATCCATTATTTAAATCACGCCTCCGAAACAAAAACTTAGCGAGAAATATTGCGCCCAAATTGTAATGTCATCCAGGAAACACAGTATGAAACATATGATGGTGCTGCTCCTTCTGGAGGGTTTTCTCCTGTAGTGCATACAAGCGCTATGCGGATTCTGATCGAACTGACGTCATTGTAAACCGCCAATGTTTCCAATACCGCTCAAAGAGGAAGTAAAACCATGCTCACATGCCGTTGCCGGTAAGTTTAACATTTGTGCTTCAGCGGCTTTCCGGTAGCTTATTCTGTTGTGTCGCAATTACATCCAAAGATACATCCGCGTGCTCTTTGTTGAATTTCCCTAGGATGGCTTGGTGGGCTAGTTGGTGGGGCATCATGAAGGGGTTGACAGCGCACAAAGACGACGACACACAAGGAAGAGAAGATCAGAAAAGCGCTGAACACCGACTGATTTTTATTCCGCCAAGAAAGACATATATACAAAGACACATCCAATCCGCTTTGTCACTGGTTCCTTCGGTAAAAATACCAGTGTTTCCGCAATAAAAAAGGCACTGTCTTGGGACTGTTTGCAAACTCGCCGCACAGTATGCCCGCCTGCTATTCCCTCAACCAGATAAACTAACGGAAAAACAGGTATTAACCGCCAGACTTATCTGAAACCGCCCGATTACGTATCAAAAAGGAGAGACAACAGCAAAAAGATTAGAGAAATTCATTGCCGCACCTCGCTTTTTAAATCATCTTTTTTTTCCACGCACAATTGGCGATTGGAATAAGCTTCCAGAAAACATCGTTTCCGCATCTGCCGTTACATTTGACACAGCTCTAAGGGATTATCTGCGTGGTGAAAGTGAAAAGAGCGTTTCTTGAATTGCCACGATGGTGTTCCTGTCAATTATTTGTGTTGGTTTTTTTTGTATTTGTATTTGTTTTTAGAGAATGTCGATTTTTTACGTCGTCTTTCGTCTTGTTTTCCTGTTCTTTTTTTTTTCACACACGTGTTGCCGTTTGATGTTGTACAATGCTCTTGTTGATTTGCTCTTGTACAATGGAAAATAATCTTGTACAATGCTCTTGTACAATGCTCTTGTTGTAGAATGCCTCTGTTGATTTTTATTCCTGTATATCACGAGATTCATGATTACATTTGTCCACTGAATTTTTTTTTCTTATGTATCTCCTACAACAATGCCCTCTGGGCGAATGTAGTAAGCTGAATAAAGAATAAATAAAGAACAAAATATGACGTGACCTCTTAACTCGCCCCTGCTTTCTACGCTCGTTGCTCCGGATACTGTTTTTCGTTTTCTTAGAGGGACATAGATGGCATGCTGGGGCAGTTTTCACCAAGACGGTCAATCTCGAGCACCTCGATAACCTCCTTTTCTGTAGAAATCACTGAGCACTCCCCGAACAACAACGCTATTCGGGGAGGGCTGCTTATGGGGTTCCTCATGGGACGCAAGTGAAGGGGTGCGATAGCGGAAACAGTATTACCAGGGAGTAATCGTTCGTTCGCTTCCAATTTACGCTAGTCTGATGATTATTAGTACCAAAAGCGAGTGCGTTACGATGATAAAGGCCTTTACGACAAAAAGCCACCGGCGTCGTTCTATAGACTGAAGAAAGACGGGGTGCGTGTGTGTTTGAAGAGGAGTCCAGTAACAAAGTACAGCGACGGCCAATCAGCCAATGCTGCCCCAGGCTCACCACCGCCGCTCCAGGCACCACGGCCAGTGGCCCCAAAGCTGGTACCCCAGTGCCTCGGGAACGTTTGGAGGCATCGCGTAGCCGCTTGTGAGCGTTGGTGCCTCATGTAGAGTGGAGTGTGGAGGATGTGCAAGACCGAACAGACGGCGAAATAGGATCAAATCGAAACGATACCGCGGCGGAATCTAGAGACAGCTGTACAGCGAAAGGTCGAGCTACAGGCAGCGAACGCCGCTAAGCGAGCAAAGGCGACCGCTGGGAACAAGGAAAAGCGCGAAGCATGTGTGACGCGGCAGGCGGGTGCGGCTCGTTAAGGGTGGGCGAAGAACGCCGGGTTCTGAAGCTGGAGCAAAACGTCCGCGGCCCTCAAGGCTTTAGGCACATCCACTCAATTCACCTTTAGAAAGGCAATGCTGACGCATTCTGAAGGAGCCACAAATGAATATTAGAATAATTTATTCCTGGGAGCCTCTCGCCAATATTTGATGTTGGCGTGAGAAGGACCGGAGCGGAGAGACTAGGGGTTCACCTCCGCACCACTCTACGTCGAAATAACGTTATTTGGTATCTGTGATGACAGAAGTTCTAGTAGTACGCTCAGATTTGCCTAGTTGATGTGCCTGTGACCGCAAAGCATTAGCTCATTTTTTTGTACAGCCTACTCTTTAGCAGAGTGGCGACTATTTACCGAAACAATGGGAGTTGCGACCGCAAGCTCTCAAGGCGGGCAGGCGGCTGATGACAGTGAGCAAACGCTTTCTAGTACCGGGCCGTTGGAAACTACTCGCCCCTACCAAAAAAATACTTATGGCTAACTCTTCTTTTGTCTAAAAAATTCGAAAATTTTGAGTTGGTTCGATTTCCCGCCGCTGCGGCCGCTTTTCTGATGGAGGAGAAAAGCAAAAAACATCGGTGTGTACGAGATTTATGCGCACGTTGAAGATTCCCAGGTGGTCAAAATTAATCCGGAGCCCTGCACTACGGCGCTCCTCATCACCTGTGTTGCGTCGGCGCGTTAAACCCTAGAATCAATCAATCAAAATTTTGAATTTGTTACGCCCCCAACCCACATTTGGTATACGGCGCGTGTCGACATGAGGGGAGCTCCGAAGTAACTTGCACCACCTGCAGCGACATCTAACGCGCCCCGAAATATCGACACACCGATGTTTTCATTTTTCGCCTCCATCAGAAAAACAGAGGCAACGGCGGACTGGAACCCGCGCCCTCGGGATCAGATGATTTAAGTATTGAAACCCTAAAGAATATACCTTTATCCGCAGTGACTTAAATGACTCGGTTACATCACAAAAAGATTAATAAAGAATCTCTTCATACTTTTGGAAGCTTCTAAAGTAAACAAAACAATTCGCATAATAGCATGTATTTATAAATTTTACCACCTCTTCCCTTTTTTTTCAAGAAAACATTTCATATTTCTTAAAGATGTATGCTTGTAAGGGTGAAATTTTGTTTTATTCGTGCACTTCATCCGCTTTTTGTTTTAGGCGTGTGCAGTCTGCTCCAAATTGTAACCGTGCATGGTTTTCCTACGGCCCCAACATCTTATTGCCCGAACCAAAAACTAACAATGACAAATTCAGCTCACGTTTCCGCGCTATTGCTCTCTAGAACAATATTACCTCTGAAGTAAAAGTAACTATCCCGTTACAGCCTTTGAAAGAAAATAAGACAGGTTTGAACTGCTATACAATAAACCATATTAAATCTATGGTTTTATTTGTGTGATTTATCTGTCATCATTTTCTTAATGCTCACTGCTCCTGTAGTAGATTTCTTTGTACTGTATACAATTCCATATTATTTGGGAATATATTCAACAACCAATTTTGCGTGCGGTATTTTGTTATAGACTTGTTAACCGCCTGATAATGTTACTAACCCGTTTTGTTTTCACTGTTCACTACCTAAAACAACTAGCAAAGGACGTTCTACCTGTGCTTTCTTAAAGTTTGGACCTTCAAATGTATATTCTATTTTAAAGATACTTTTTGTAATGATACAAACAAATACAAATAAAATTACATTAGAATCTGACGCGTATTTAGGCGGTATTTGAACTACCGACCAGTGTCGGATTTGGAGCCCGAATAAGATATTGTGAAGCAGTCAATGGAGGCGCTGTGAAGTAAATGCTGTTCATTTTAAATATAATGCATACGGCTCTTAGAAGCTCATACGGGATCTCCTGAATTTACGAGTCTTGGAAAGTTTAGTGTATGGACTACCCTCATACACGAAGTGGCATAAGAACTTATGAAAAAAAATTGCCCCCACCTCCCCGAAGGGAATCGTGAGGAAGTGCGAATGCATTTCTTGCGCCGAGAGTACACGGCGTAGTAATTCTGCCATCGCCTTGACAGGCGCAGTACCGGCGAGGGGGAGCTGTCAGGCGAGGGGAGAGGCGCGCGCCGAGGGTGAGTGCAAACCTAACGGGGGGAGAGGCGCGCCAGCTGCAGAGCATGTGACGTCACGGCGCGAGGAGAGGGGGAGCAGACGCAAAGGCGCCAGCGCGCGGTCACGTGGGAGTGTGACGTCATGGCGCGAGGAGCGGTGCGGGAGCCGGCGCAGGCGCGCGCAGCCACGGCGCGGGAGGCGGAGCGCGCGCGGGTCACGTGGGGTGTGACGTCGCTGCGCCGTTGCTACAGACGCTCCTCTCCGCTCCTCGCGCCGTTGCTAGGGGAGAGGAGGAGGAGCAATGCGGACGGCGGAAGGTTCGGGGTCGCTTATAAGTGCATCGCACTTAAAAGGTTCTTCGGGGCTTTAAATGCGAAGGCTTTGGCTTCTCCTAGCAATTCATATCAAGCACTCCTTCCTTTACTTCTACATCCCGCGTGACGAAGCTTTAACCGATACCCTCAAAGCTGGCTTCACCTTTAAATACAGATGAATTGCTGGGAAGACATTTTCAGGGAAAATATAAGCCGTCTTATTCCAAAATAGCAAGGCCCTAGAATTATTGTTTTTTACTTTATAAATTTTTTTTCCATACGCCGAAACTGCGGATAGCGCTCGTCCCGTACCTCCTGTGTGTTGCCTTTTTCGCGCAAAGCCCGTGTTTATTCAACTGCGGAGCACAGTCTCACGATCCCGGGGATTCGAGAAGGCGCCGCAAGGAGGCGCTACGCTCGCGTGCGATTCTTGTCCACACCTCTCTGTTGCCGGAGGTAGTCTGGTGGATGCTAGCCCTAGACAGCTCCGCAGTAATACCGGTCTAAATCTAAATACAGTTGGGACTGCAAGTCGAAGACCAGTCTGATTAATCTTCTCTATACGTTTTCGGTGCTACGAATCGGAGAGTTCTTTCGTAGTGTGGTTTCCACTTTTTAGGGGAACTTCTGCCAAGGGGTATTGCAGGATTTCAAAACTTTTTCTGCGGATTTTCACAACCATCAAGAAGAGAGGCGGGTGACAGTTTTTCTGTAAAACGTGTCCTGTTGCCATCTGATCTTTTTTTTTTCAACTTGAGACAAGGTACTTGGCGCACTGATATTTTAGTCAAAAACTCACAAAAAAGACGGCAGCATCTCCACTCCGCGGATGATGGTGAGGGTGCGGGATGCGGGGACTCGAAATGACGTCCAAGTTGCGCCCCGAGTGACATCCGATTTTCGCCCCGACCGTCATTCGATTTGAGCCGTGAGTTGCACCTTGATTATTCCCTAAATGAAACTGCAACCACGGCTCAAATCGAATTTCACTTGATGTTCGCTTGATGGGGGTGTGCGCACGGATGGACGCGGACGGACATTAGCCGGTCTTAGGGTACTCGGCACCGTTACAGGCGAGGGAGTAAGCCGTTTGACTCTCGGGCACCAACTCACGGTCGTAGCCCAGACGGGCTCGGGGCGTCATTCTATAAAACGTTTAAATGCCAGCTAGCCATTATTCTAAACCGATTGTTTGTTGAAGCTTACGAGTTAAAACAAGACCCCCCTTCTTTTCGGGCTGCGCATATGGTGCTAATCCCAAAACAGATGATCAGAGAAGCTGCAGTCCGTTGAGCATATCGACCCATTGCCTTACCAACGTCGACTACAAAATTTTTATGAAGATTTAGCAAAACGGATGCAAAGTGTGATTAAGGAATTGGTAGGGGCCTCAATCAAACTGTGGTATACAAAATCGTTCCATAAGCACCAACATTCATGTCGCACGAAGCGTTTTGGAATGTGTTGATGCATTCGCGGGTCGAGTAGCGATGCTACAGCTGGACTTGGCGAAGGCGTTCGACCGAGTGACACATGACATATTGTTGCGTATATTGGAGTATGTCAACGTTGGCGACGTGATCCTGCAAGGGGTCAAAATGGTGTACACAGATTGCAGCACACGAATCATTGTTAACAGATCCCTCCACAGAACCCATCCAAGTCAGATCGTCTGTGAAGGCAGGTTGCCCCCTTGCCCCGCGCTTTTCGCTTTATACCTCGAGCCGTTTTGCGTGCGAGTAATCAAGAACGAAAATGTACGAGGCTTTAAACTACTGGCGGCTGAAGTGAAATTGCTTGCGTACGCGGACGACGTGGCTGTGTTTTGTGATGACAGGGCAAGTTTGTTGGAAGTCGTAAGGGTAGCGAACCGCATACTGTGACCAAACAGGGTCTGGAAATCAACTCGCACAAATGTCAGGGGCTTCTGGCATGGCGCTTGGGACTGTACGGCCCGAAAGATTTGCGAACATCGAGTGGTCCTGTGGTGCCGGGGGAAATACCTGGGAGTCCCACTGAACCATTATCGTGACAGCAAGCAATACTGGCTCGATGAAACAGAAAAGATAAAAGAAAAGGCCGCAGCTTGGCAGGGGCGAGATCTTTCGATGTTCGCAAGGGCCGCCGTATATGTAATGTGTTCCTCATTGCCAAAGTCTGGTATGTGTTAACTTTTTTATGTATGCCCAGAATGTGCCTGCAAAAGGTGAACCGTGTGTTTGCCGTATTTATTTGGAACTCGAGTTGGGAGAGAGTTAGCCGTACTAACTTGTTTCGCCGTGTGAAAGACGGAGGGCTCGGTCTCTCCCATTTGTTTCTACGGCAATTAGTGTCTCGTTTTTGTTTTGTCAGAGACCAAAGTAACGACTTTCTGAAAACCGTTATACAAGTGAGATTAATGAATTTCATTCCGAATTTTATAGTGTCTTCTGTTGGCGGCCCCCGACAAGGGCTTAATGGATACCTCAAGGAAGTGACAATGGCATTCCAAATGCTACAAAGCCGATTTTCGTTTGAATATTTATCCGCAATTACAAAGAAAAAATTGTACAGTGACTTAGTCGACACAATGCTACCGGTACCCCCTTTACCGAACCGTGTATTCTGAAGCACCAGGGCAGGACGTCCTTAGCGGGTTAAGAGAATGCCAGTAAGATCCACTGTTAAGACCTTCTTCTTTAAACTCCACACTAATACATTACCGGTAAATGCATGGTTGCAAGAAAAAGGCTTTTTTCGTTCTTGGACAATTAACTGTTCTGTTTGTAAAAAACCAGAAACCATTGACCACGTTTTTTGGATTGTTTGGACCCAATATTCTTTTGGGACGTGCTGCAAAGAACACTCAAAAAAGAACTACCGTTAACGCACAACGGAATAAGGTATATGCCCGTCGTAAACGACGGAGGAATTCCTTATGACATGTTCATAGCTGTTAGGCCTTCACAGCCTATGGAAGACTAGGATGGGTGTACGCCATGCTGATCTAAATGCCCGGCCGGTACGCGAGAACTTCATTGAAAGTATGGTGCAAATGAGAGAGCTATATAGTATACAGAGCCATCCGCCTGACTGGGTGGCGTTGCTGAATGACCTTGCTTCTTTGAAAAGATTTTAGTGTGACAATCGTCAGCCGGGTTTCAGCTGGCGACTTTTAACCAGTGTATGTGCCTTTTGTTTGTGTATGTCTAAACAGGCATTTAATAAATAATAAAAAAAAACGGTCGTAGCCCAATGGGTAAGACGACTGACACTGTGGTTGGTCTACCAGACACACGCTCGAATCCTGCCGGTGCCTGTGTGATTTTTTGCGATTGTAAATGGTATGCGCACGGACGCGGACGGACATTACGCGGCCGTAACGTACTCTGCACCTAAAAACAGTTCAGGAGCGTTAAAGGAGCCATGAAGAGAAAATGCAAGTTGGTTTTATTCGAAAGATTTCGTGTTTTATAGTGCCCCCAGCGCTTGTCCGGATACAAACGGTGCTTTATTCACTGAGAAATTAAACAATTTAGGTTAAATTTTGATGTTCCCGGCCTCAATCGTGCGTTTTCGTGGTCCAAATGACATCAGAGGAACGACCGCTTCTGCAGCCTAGAGTACCTTCATTCACGCATGCCGCCGTACGGGTGGAGACACGTATACGCTGGCGCCGCCATTTTCGGTTGCGCGCTAAAATTATCGCCGCCAACGCGGTTTACTGAAGAAGTTTGGAATCATATGTCTGTTTCGCGTGCTAGGTCTCGTGGGAAACGAAAAAGAATACGCGTTGAGCCCGTTGGCCCAATTGCGGCGGCAATTGGACCGTTCAATAGGTTGTCTCCACCCTGTACTGCGGTGTTGGTTTGTTCCCGCGTTTCTTTACGTTCCGTAACCTAGATGGCGCCACCATACCGTGGCAAAGCGTTGGTTGCTTTTTTGCCCGCATTTAACCTGGCTTGTTTTTGTTCTGGGAGAAAATATTCGTTCCCTGAAACATGCTCGCTCGACAAATGGGGTCACGTAAGACACCGTTGCTTGCGTCAATCGGCCAGTGTCGTCTGAGACAACCCCAAGCCCCGTAGTGCTGTGCAGCTAAACCAAGCATGCTGTGCGCAGTACGAACAGCAGAACAGCATCAGTACTTCTATGTTTACATGTGCTTTCGTAACTTCCACTGTTTGTCCCATCATTCTTATTGCTTTGTAAAGAATGTGCCCTAAATTTAAGCGCAAATCGCTCGTTCGTCTAGTTTGTAAGCTCTACCTAATTTGCGTCTGCTTCTGCCAGCCTCCGCCAATCGCAGAGCTTAGCTCATGTGACATCATAGGTTCTGTTGCGGGGAAATGAGCTGGTGGGGTCGCATGACCATTCCAGTTTTTCCTAATTATGCAGCTTATTTGAGCGAAGTTTACGTTAAAAGTGGTGTCAGTATGATTCTAACGAGACAATTTTTTGAATGAACCAAACTTGTGTTTTCTCTTCATGGCTCCTTTAAATAAAAGAAACTCTAATTTTCTACTCACCAAAAAGTACTCAGCGGGACTAGGAGCTGACCAACTAATTGCAGCCCTTGTCGAGTCCAGTGGTCTGGCCGTCAGGTTCACGGGGCCTGCGTGCCGAACGTGAGCTTATTTCAGTTCTGTCGCATTAAAGTTTAATCTCGCAACAACAAGTCCAGTAGAGTTGTCGCCTGTGCTGCCCATGAGGGTCGGCTTTCTTGTAGAGCAAATTTATAACTCTCCCCCACGTTCTCATTAACACCAGTGCCGACATATTTCAGAAACACCCTGAAGACGTGATGCTGCTGCATGGTAATAATATGCTCACTCAGAAGCTTGCTCAACACGCGTCAGGTGGTTCTAAAGCGTCTAAAGTATGCTAGACAAGTATGCTTGAAAGGAACAAAGAAATTTCCAAAATGGCATAATAATTGAGAAAACGTTACTCTGTTTTGGAATCGCCTCTTCATAGTCAAGAGTCGTATTGTTTGCTCAGGCACAGAAGCGTTGTGTTCACAGAATACAACGCATGCACAGGAACTGCTCGCTTTCCCTCGTGAAGCTTTTTATCTTGCAGTTGAGACAATACATATCCCGTCCTCATGTTACATTTTTTGCTAATGGAGGTGGTAGCAACGACTAGCGCATCGAATTTTTTTGTGAAATGTAAATGGCACTTCAGGAACTGTAATCGACTCATGTGGCAGTGTCATATAGGATTGGACCGGCTTTTCAAGCGGCTGTATAATAACGGTCGACCCGTCATTCACTTTAACGGGCATTCAATAAATGAGCAGTAAGAGCAACAGAGGTTATATAAACAAACATGCTTCTGTGTCGCAGCTTCGCGGTACCAGGCTACACTTCGTTAGCAGCAAATTCGTAGCTCTGGTCTTTTTTTACAAAAGCGCCGTGAGCTCTATCGGTAGTTTCGCGAAAGTTACTGCATGTTCAAATACGACTCAAAACGTCTCCAGGTACTTAGTGGCTTAGTGGCTATAGAGAGGACTACGCTTTGAAGGACGACAGAATAATTATATAAGATGATCAGGCCATCTTTAAGGTGCGCCCAAATCTCCCGACACGGGTGTTTTTGTTTCGTAGGCAAGGTTCACGCTAATGATCTTGCGATTACTGCGGAGGCCTTGGACAAAGTCAACCATGGTAACGTTGGACGAGGATGTTAGCCAGTACTGAGCGAAATAACAGCGTCTCTCATTTCTATTCTTGAAATAGTATCGCACACGGTTAAGAAAGTGGCCTGAAATGCGGGCGTCACTGTCCTGCTTTCTGCGCGCAATAAATTGTGGAGTGCTTGTGGCGAAGAGAGCGGCGAAATTAAATGAGAACGAACGTGAGTGGAGAAAAACAACACACTGGACGGTTGACAGTGCGTTGAGGGGCACATATTGAGTACGCCTCTCCGGATCTCGCTGTTAGGTAGCCGTATGCAGAAATTGCGGATGCATAAAGCGCCGATGAGATCATGCCTACTATATGAGGTCTAGCAGCGGCAGTAACATCTCGAGTCCCGTCACCAATCTCTAGGTTTTGTGTTAGTTCGCCGCTGATCAGATAGTGCGCAATCCTCAGAACCCTTTGCGGCACCAGAACTCGCTCAATTTGTGCAACCTCTTCTACTTACAAAATCGGCGTGTCATGTGTGTCTTCCTGCAAAGGATAGCACCTATACTGAGGGCTAATGCTTTACTTTGAGGTGCTGTCGATTGCTATCCTAGAGTTGCGCTGTACAGTTTTAAAGCAAAGCTTTGTACCTCTACCAGCCAACGGTTTTTCAGTTGCTTCAATTTTTGAAGGGGGGATTCTATAATGCACCTAGAGTTCTTCGTCATTGCTCGGTATGTAATTTATTTCGTTCCTCCTGGTCCGCACACTGATTTTCCTGTTGGCGCGTACGGAAACATTTGCTAGCCGTTAACTTACCGTGATTCAGTACTTTAGTCCCATTAGGAGGAAGTTAATAAAATATTTCAGGCAAGAATCTATCCCTGGTACCTCACATTTGCAGTCGAATACAAATGCCACGTCAGATACCATGTCGTCTCTCATAGGCTCCAAAAACTGGCACTGCATCTAGCATATCAACTTCGGGATGCATAAGCGTTCTTTTAGTCAAAGGACACAAAAGGGTAACATTTCGGCATTTACGTAATCAGGGTTCAAGTACAGAGTGAGCAAAAATATCATTAAGGAAACAAAACGTACTGCACGCCTCACTACTAACCCTGTGGTGTTATAGTCACAGTCTGTGACGTCTCTGGACCCACAAGAATGTCTCCAAAGTCACCCTCTCCTTGTGCACTGACAAACAAGGTGTAATGCCGTCCAGGTTTCAAAGACTGGGTTGCATTTAACCGAAACGTCCATCGTTTAGCATGTGCAGACCCAACGGGAATCTCCAACTCCTGCGAGGGCGCTTCCCCCACTTGTCCAGGCTCCCAGCGCACTCGGAAACCAACCGGCTGGCAGTTCCATGCTACTGGCCCGGAGATGTGTAGCTCCAAACGGCCGGATTGATTGTGGCTCATCAATGGGAAGGGCACGACCTCGGTTGGTGGACCAGGAGCTGAAAGATGAAGTTGTCACAGCTTTCATTACCGTTGTTTTCTCCAGTACGCCAGTAGTGAGCTACGAAGATATTGTGAGTCAACGAGATAGCATCATGAGAGACATACTGCATACATGTGGTACTCTGATCACCCCCCCTCCTCCATGTTTCCTCTCCCTCGGGATTCTGCTGCAACCTTTTCCTTTATCTGCCATCGGGAAGGGCACTGGGCATGCATACAGCTATCTGCACTCATATGTGGGTTGGGAAAAGTGCCAGGCGATATTTCTTACCCTGCGAAGAGCTGAAAATTTTGTGTAGGAATTCGGAAGGGTTACGCACCTCTCTTATTTCGTATTAAATGGCCCACAACTTTCTGTTTGGCCACAATGACGGTGGTTGGTAGCTAAATAATGCGATCATCATTCTTGGGTGAACTGGTAAAAGCAGCTTATGTCATTGATTAGTAACACAGCAACTTAGCAACACCGTTGCAACTAGAAGATGATTAAAAATTTATGCGGTGCGTTTTATTCAAGGGACAGTTTTGAGGTAACTTTTCTGAAAGTTTTAACGGGAAGAGGGTATGCGTTTGAAGTAAAAAATTTGCGGAGGCGTCAATGTCGTCTTATGTCTTCAAGCACAGCAATAATAATGCGAGAGAAGGAACAACCGGGACCGTGGGATCGCCACTCGCGAACATTTGCGTATTTGTCTTTTCATTCAACGCAAATTATAGTGCACATATGAGGGAGAACCTTTTGTTACTTCCGAAGAATAAAAAAGCGAACAGAAATCATGCATCAAACCACAAGGCCAATAATGATTACAAAGCGTGGAAGCCGAAGCTACAATAATGTACCACGAGTTTTTTCGCTTTATTGTAGCTCTTCAACAAAATAGAGAAGAAAAGAGGTAGAGAATATTCAAAAGGAAATCCACGACCGCTAGAAAAAGGACGTAGCATGCAGTTTACACGCTGGTTAATTTCCACATGCCACGCATTAGCGTGTGCATTTAGACTAAGAGGGATAGAGAGAGAAAGACCTGTTAAAGAAACCTTTTCTGCTAAGAAGTGGTTTATGGTACACCTATATGTTCGTATTGAGTTCTTTGTCACAACAAATGGGCCTAAGAGCCAGAAAATTGCCCACAATCGCTACCGGCGTTGTCAGCACTTCGAGAGCATTATTATGTAGACAACAACGAAACAAAGACTGGGTTAGACTAGGACACGATGGTGTTTCCTCTTCAGAAGCTACTGTTTGTAGGTGGTGGTCACATGCGAGGCCCATCTCAGCTTTCGCAGCAGAGAGGCAGACGTGCGGTAGTTGAAGACTGATTGATGAGGCCGCACATTCGACTAAAATTGACGAAAAGTAGACAGGTTTCTCTCGTATAAAAATGAATAAATTTATTTCAAGACTTTGTGTGCTAATTGCACGTATTGATATATCGGTGATTCTCGATGTATGCATGTCATACCGGCCGGATTACCATAAAACACAAGGATGTTGCTGCGAGCTGTTTCTATTTTGCGAGTGCCTCGTTCATTTCGTCCATTGTTGCCTTTCAATTTTTCTCTGTATTTCAAATCTAGGATCGGGGTTCGCGGGTTGAGCTATACAGGTGTATGGGGCTTGCTGTTGCAGTGGGCTATCAAAGTTGGTTTAGACCACGTGAGGTTGCTTAATGTGTGGAGAAATGTCGACATATCAGAAATTGTTTTTCACTTTATTGGGATCCCAGTAAAAAAAGGCAAGATCCAAGTACCTCCCCTAGTATCCGTGGACAATTGCATAATCAAAGTGAATGTACGGAGCCGTTACACAAACACCCAAAATATCGGTTCAGCACATTTGCTAATGGTTTTCGTGTTGAGCTTAAACCACAGCATAAAATCGACGACGAACCGAGCAGCCTTGTGGACACTGCACCTTGTGGGTCCACGGGGACAAACAGCAAGGTTACTCAAGGCTGGAGGAAAGAATGATCCAAAGCAGCTACCCTTTTCCAAGCTGCATAGGTCTGTTATATGCTAAACGAACGAGTAGAACCACAACTGAAGCAATCTGGAAACGTTGGTGCCACACGAATACCTAAAGCGAATTGCGCTGTTATCATTGACACTCTCGCCAAAAGCTTCGTAGATTGGATCCCGAGGTAATCAGTAATAGACGTTATCTATATCATCTGAAAAAAACTCCATCTTTTTTCTGGTTAAGTCGTACTTCGCACTGTTCTCTACAGGTGGGATGAATGAGTGGACTAATTATTTTTGAAAGTCCCGGTAGTATTAAAAAAATCCCCACTGCTTACTTTTGTGCAATACAGTTTGTTGCCATAGTGCCCCAATCTCCCTATTGCCTACATTTCACATTGCACCCTAGTGAAACAATCCCTGTCAAAGCAAATCTCCTTCCTCATAAAAGAAAACATTATTCCCTTATCATTTGGGTTCCGTTGAACGGCTCTCCACTGCAGTTCTAAGCTTTGAGTGCCCCACGACAACCCTTTGGCTTTCTAAAGCACACAAGGCTGAAGCATTTCATCGACCATTTACTTAGTATTTGGAGCAAGGTTTTAAAATTTATCCAGCCCAATTAGTGAGTTTTGCCTCGATGTTGCCGTGTTTCTAAGCGATACCTAGTATTTTAATGAAGGGAACTTTTGTTCACTACCTAGTTCCTTTAATAAATATGTCAGTGTCATTCAGTCATACCAAAATAATTGCCCCTTGTAACACAAGCACCCTGAGCTCGATTTTTCCCATGTGCCTACAGGCTGATGCGGTGTAATCATGAAAGTTCGGATGCGGATTCGGCGGCTTTGTTTGTAATTCGGCAAGCCAAACAGAAATTAAGCGTATGTGTGAGAATCTCATATATAATACTGAATCGAAGGTCGTAAAAATTGTTCCTTGTTTACCATAAAATCATCGTGGTAAGTTAGGCGCGGCTTTGGCGTGCTTAACGTAATTTATTTCGCCGGTACCGTTACTTGACACATTTCACTTGCAACCTGCTGATTTCGTCTAACTTGACGCATTAGGGCAGTATGTTTACCTCAGAATCTTCCTTAAGTGCCGTAATAATTCTATAGCCGAACTGACATACGATTTCTTCTTGTCGGATTACAAAAACTGCGTCAAGTGGCGTTGTGTTGTAAAAAAAACTTTATACACGTAATAAATAACCCTTTACGGACAGTCCGCCATCCTTTTATCATAACATGCAGTAAACTAGATCCTACCCACTTGCTTTAATAAGAAAAAAGTTATTTTCCTTTAATTTTGTGGTCACGAAGCGAACACATCGTAGAAACAGCGAGAACACGTATCTGTTTTGGATGTTCGTGCACAGCCAATATTGTGCACTGCACATACATAGACAGGAAAGCGGAAAGTTACAGCGTGGCCTTTGCAGCGTGTAATAAATTTCATGGGATTTTACCTGAAGCCGGTGTTTTTACTTTCACAGTGGCCGCCTCTCCAAGCAATTCCTCTGCTGTCGGCGAATCTTCTACCTTGAAGAAAGGCTGCAGTGATATGTCGTACTCCGTGTAGCCATGCAGGCAGTTTGCAGTGTAGTTGGTCAGCAGTGGAGACAGCGTCTTTTGGAAAGTGTGCCCTTTTGAGGTGCCCCGAAGGTGGTAACCAGCCACTAAGTCAGTGACCGGTGTAGTGGCGTCATCATGCCATGCCCATGACAGCAGCACCGACCCATTGGGGTAGGGCGTGCTCTTGAGTTCGATTGTAGCCAAGTCAAACCTCAGTTCTGTTGGAAATAAAAAAAAACGAATCAAAAAAGCTATGCACAAAGGTTTATTGTCGTGCATTTAAAGCCAGAGAAGTGAGACACTTTAAATCTTCTTTCCGTAATTATGCAATTTTCGGGTAAAGAAGCTGAGAATATAACCTACATAGAGTTGGCAAACATAGAGAAACGTAATGTGGCGTCAGGCTATCGCGGGAGTTTGGGTGACAGCTGTGCATTTCGGGGGAGGTGGGTAGGCAGAGGAGAAAGGTTTTGCATTGCAACACAGGCCTATGGTTCGTAAACGATCGTTTAATAAACTTGTGTTTTTATTTGATGCCTTATTATATGTTTTAAGCAGTTGGAATTGAAATACGTGGGCACGAAAATGCCAAGCGCATCGGGGGATAAAAATGCTATATAGAAAGCCCGGCCCGACAAAAGCCATTGTGCACTTTTAAGAGGGCACTCACGAGAGAGGGCGATGAAGAATGCTTAGCGTGTTCCCGCCTCCGGTGGGTAAAGCATGTCCATGTCTACGCCGTGCGCTGGCCTTCACTTGCTCTAAAGTAAAAACGTTGCTATACTCGGGGACAAATTTAGTGGGGCAATGAACTCAAGGCATTGCACAAAGGGGCTTGGGGTGCGGCCTGACCCCGGCGACCATTGCCGGTAATGCACTCCCTCACCAGAGCAGGATTGGCCACCCTGGTGTAGTAACGGCCACAACCTCCAATGAATACGCCAATTAACCCTCGGCCCTCAGTCCCCAGCGGCTGCGAAGCAACTGACCACGGCGGCGGTCAGACCTGTGACGCAGCAGAGGGTGCTAAGAATTCCTGGATCCGGACAGGCCGCCAACGGAATCTGAACCTGGCAAACGTTTAACGACGGCGCGAACCTTATCTAGCGAGCAAGTCTCGAGGTGGTTGTTCGAGGAATTAGAGGGCATTAATGGGATGTAATAGGGCTTAGCGAGGTTAGGAGGGCCGGCGAAGCCTTTACGGTGCTGAAAAATGGACACGTCCTATGTTACCGTGGTCTAGAGGACAGAAGAGAACTGGGAGTGGGATTTCTAGTCAATAAAAACATAGCTGGCAACATAGACGAATACTATAGCTTTGACGAAAGGGCAGCAGGTCTTGTAATTAGGCCCAATAAGAGGTACAAGCTCAAGGTGGTGCAGGGCTACGCGCCCACATCCAGCCACGACGACCAAGTAGTGGAACGCTTCTATGAAGATGTGGAATCGGCAATGGCTAAAGTAAAAACACAGTACACCGTAGTTATGGGGGACTTCAATGCTAAAGTAGGCAAGAATCAGGCTGGAGACAAGGCAGTTGGGAACTATGGTCTGGGCTGTAGAAATAGCAGGGGGGACCTACTAGTTGAGTTTGCAGAACGGAATAACCTACGCATAATGAATACCTTCTTCTGTAAACGGGAGAGTCGGAAGTGGACCTGGAGGAGCCCGAATGGGGAGCACAAAATGAAATAGACTTCATATTATGCGACAACCCTGGCGTCGTGCAGGATGTGGAAGTGCTCGGAAGGGTAAGGTGTAGTGACCACCGTATGGTAAGATCTCGAATTAGGCTAGATTTGAGGAGGGACCGCAACAAGCTAGTACGAAAGAAGCCGATAAATGAGCTAACAGTAAGACGTAAAGTAGAAGAATTCAGGATCGCGCTGCAGAACCGATATTCCGCCCTTAACGAGGAAGCCGAGCTTACGACACAGGAAGCCAGCGACAACCTTACATGCATTATCACGGAGTGTGCAGTAGAAGTCGGGGCACTGTGGCCAGACAGGATACTGGTGAACTTTCACAGGAGACGAAAGATCTAATCAGGAAACGGCAAACCATGAGAATCCCCACCGCAGCTGACAGAATAGAACTAGCCGAGGTCTCGAAGTTAATCAATAAGCGTAAGACAGCTGACATACGGAAGTATAATATGGAGAGGATCGAATACGCCTGTAAAGAACGGAGGTAGCCTGAAAGCACTGAAGAGACGTCTTGGAGTGGGGAAAAATCAGATGTATGCACTTAGGGATAAGCAAGGCAATGTCATCACAAATAGGGATAAAATAGTCACAGTGGCCGAGGAGTTCTATAGGGACCTGTACAGTAGCCTGGACATACAGGATAATGCTGAACGAGAAAGTAGTTCAGAGGAGATAGGCATCCCACCAGTAACGACCGAAGAAGTAAGGAAGGCTTTGAAAGAAATGAAAGGGGGCAAATCACCTGGTGAGGATCAGATAACAGCAGACGTCTTAAAGGATGGCGGATTAATTGTACTTGAAAAACTGGGAAACCTGTATAAGCAATGCCTAATGACCGCAATGGTACCGGAATCTTGGAAGAACGCGAACATCATCCTGATCCATTAGAAAGGCAACATGAAGGACTTTAAAAATTACAGGCCGATCAGCTTACTGTCAGTCGTCTACAAGGTATTTACCAAGGTAATCGCTAACCGAATCTCTGCAATCTTAGATTTCAGTCAACAATCAGGGTTCCGTAAAGGTTATTCAACAATGGACCATATTCACACGATCAATCAGGTGATAGAGAAGTGCACTGAGTATACTGAACCCCTATATATAGCCTTCATAGATTATGAGAAAGCATTTGACTCGGTCGAAACCCTAGCAGTCATTCAGGCATTACGGAACCAGGGGGTAGATGAGCATTATGTAAGAATACTAGAGGATATCTACAATGGGTCTACAGCTACCATCATCCTCCATAGGAAGAGCAGTAAATTACCTATAAGAAAGGGTGTCAGACAAGGAGACACAATCTCTCCAATGTTATTCACAGCATGCCTACAAGACGTATTCAGAACGTTGGATTGGGAACAGGTGGGAGTAAGGGTTCAATTCAATTCAATTCAATTCAATTCAATTCAATTCGTTTTTATTCACCAGATAATACTGGTTGGCTGCCTGGGCTATAAGCTGCGGGAACAGCTTGACGGGGGCCCAGACAGCCAGTACAAGGCAGCAAAAAAATGATACATCAGTCAGCACTTGGCGTGCAATTGGCAATTGCATGCATGTTATAGATAGGAGAAGTGTAAAAACGCTACAAGCACGTATGCCATTGCAACAACAAAAAGCGACTTCAGATGAGAAAAGAAATAGCAATTGAAAATGCATAAGCAAAATACACAGCCATGTGCAATAGTGAAAAAGGTACAAAAAACAAGAAAGCTTTGTATGCAGAATGGAGAATACCTCAGTAACCTCAGATTTGCTGATGACGTTGCCTTGCTAAGTAACTCGGGGGACGAATTTCAAAGCATGCTTTCCGCACTGGGCGAACAGAGTAGAACCGTGGGCCTGAAAATTAATATGCAGAAAACTAAAGTAATGATCAATAACCTCGGGACAGCACAGCAGTTTGAGATAGGTGGCGAGACAGTGGAAGTGGTAAGCGAATATATCTACTTAGGCCAAGTTGTGACCCCAGATCCCAACCATGAGGCAGAGATAATTAGAAGGATCAGAATGGGGTGGGGTGCATACGGCAGACATTCTCAGATAATGAATAGCAGCCTACCATTGTCGCTGAAGAAGAAAGTGTATGACAGCTGCATCTTACCGGTACTCACCTACGGGGCAGAAACTTGGAGGCTCACTAAGAGGGTTCAACTTAAATTGAGAACGACTCAGCGGGCAATGGAGTGGAAAATGATAGGTGTAACATTAAGGGACAAGAAGAGAGGCGGAGTGGGTCAGGGAGCAAACTGGTGTTAAGACATATTAGTAGAAATTAAGAAGAAGAAATGGACGTGGGCAGGGCATGTAATGCGAAGGCAAGATAACCCGCTGGTCATTAAGGGTAACGGAGTGGATCCCTAGAGAAGGCAAGCGTTGCAGGGGGCGGCAGAAAGTTAGATGGGCAGATGAGATCAAGAAGTTTGCGGGGATAAATTGGTCACAGTTGGCATAGGACCGAGATAATTGGAGAATAATGGGAGAGGCCTTTGCCCTGCAGTGGGCGTAGATAGGCTGGTAATGATGAAATGATGATGAATGAAGTCAAGGCTACAGTGCTGAACCACACCGTTGCGCTGCGCAGCTGGATGTAGCTCAACAAAATAATTTGCTGGGTTTAACCTAAATTTTGGTTGATAATTCGTCTAAATTATTAGCCACAACATGCAAAAGAGACAGCGATATTTTTTAATTTCCGTTTTTTTTGGCTGCGGCGTTTGCCACTTGCGTCGCATAGACTGTCCTAAAAAAACAAAACAACATGGCATACTTGTCGACAGCCCCTTTCTCCGCCCCCCCCCCCCCCCGTACCTCGCCACTTCATTCGCCGCATATGATCTTAATTCAAGAAGCTTGAGAACCAAAACCTAGTCCAAACAAACGAAGCAAGGGGTCTGCAGAGTTTACGCCCCAGTGAGACTCACGCAAGCGGGACTCTCCGTCGTTTCCGCATTTCGTTCTGTTAGCCAGCATGCCTGCGTAAGGGAGCGTACTGTCGCATAGCTAAAGGCGGATGCTCTGAGTGGTATACTGTAGTCCCTTAGGCATAAAAGGCTCCGTTTGGCGACTGGAAGGTCACATAAAGTTATTGCAAAGACAAGAGTACAGTGGTACGATAGTTTCACCCTTTCTGATCTTCGGCGAAAAGTACATCAGTATTTCATTCGCAACCAGGCGCCGACTGTACAAAAGATTCGCAGCGATGTAACCAGCGACTACGACATGGGGCTGCCAAAGCTGAGTGTCAGAATAATACGCAGGCTTCTGAAGGACATTGTATTTTCGTGGACAGGGCAACTCTCGTTTTCCGGGCGACAAAGAGTGGTACGGCTGGCTACAACTGTGATGACCCACTGAGGACCCACAACAGGATGACCCAAGCTTTGAGAAGTGCTCCACGAAACAGCTCCTACCAAACACGGCTCCAAACACTCCTCCAAACACTGCTACCAAACAATGCTCCGTACCACAGCGTTCAGATCGAAAAGTTTCCCTCGACGTCGTCGCGCAAGGCCAGCATTCAGTCTTGGTTGACTGCGAAAAACATCCCGTGGTCTGATGACCAGTTGAAGCACGAGCTCCTTCGGTTTAACTTGAAAAACCAGAAGTTTTTCGGATACCAGATGAAAGCCGTGGTATTGGTCATGGCATTGTTCGGCTTCTTGTTTTTCACTGTGAATTCAAACCTACGGAAATTGAATGCAGCCAGGTCAAGGAGTATATTGTGACAACCAACATTTCACTCACTCTCGCCAGAGCCGAAGAAATGCTCAACCAAGCCATCGTCCGAGTGGCTCCGGCAAGCTGGGGGCATGACTGCCCTCATGAGTATAGCGTTTGAGGAAGATTCCTTCTAGCGGGCTGGTGCAATGGACACCAGACTCGACAGCGTCATAACTTCTCTGGGTTCCGATTCCAGCCGCTACAGTGACAGTACTGTTTACAAAAAGGAAGAAAACGTGGCCCAAACAAGACGTGGAAGAGAGAAGGTACGACTAATACAGGCGCCAGATACAGACGGGAGATACAGACGCTTGTATCTGTCGTACCTTCTCTCGTCCACGTGTACTTTGCGCCACGTTTTCTTCCTTTTTGCAAGCATGTACCAACTAGCTCAGCAGTACGTCTTTTTAGATACTAATGTCGCTGCAGTGTCAGTAGTAGTGTCAGCGAAGTAAGCGGTGAAGGGAAACTGTGATGAACCCGGTGGGCGCTGGCTGATGTGGTGCTGGTTGTGTGCATCAAGTGTCGATACGCTTTGTTTATATTTTTCAGGCCCAGCAGCTCTGCCAGCATATGTTGCACTGGTTGTGTGCAGCACCAGGAAATCCTTATGAGTGTTTGCTGTCAGCATGCGAAACAGACCTCAGATTTTAGGTTTTGGGTCACAGCTTAAGAGGCACCTCTTATACCTTTGTGAAACCCCCCAAAAAAGCTGAGGACTAACTCTGATAGCAAGCAGTGTTGAGTGGTACATCACGTATCCTCTCTAACCCAGAATAAATGCAAAGAAAATTTTATTAGAGAGAGAGAGAGAGAAAAACATCTTTATTTGCCCTTCTATAAAGGCTTCTGCATTGCTGGGGGAAGGAGCTGCTGTTACCAGTCGCCCCCAAGAACTGCCTCAATGTGTTGGAGGAGGGCCTCCCAGTGCTCCTCTTCTACGTTACAGGCTGTAAGCAGGTATTTCAAAAATAGCTGTTACCGGTTGACTAAGACAAGGCTAAAAGAATTATCTGTGAAGAAATTCGACATGGTAGGGACTTCCAGAAATGCATTGCTGAATTTTTTCATCATTTGTAACTGTTTCAGTCGTCTGGCAAAAAAATACAACTATCGTTTTCACATTGCACATAAGATTATAATTTGTACCCACTTGCTCATGTTTTGTATGTCTTTTTGACCACAGACGGCAGGTTGCTAAAGTAAACGGTGTGTCGAGCACAAATATTTTTTCTCAAATGCGGTTTTAGTGGGATAAGTGGCGAGAAGTAATGCGAATGGTCAATTTACTGCTTTCCAATGCCGAAACAATATATTTTTCTCTACTACCAGCCTTAGCCTTAGCAAAAATAATCGATTCAATCTCTGCCCGAGGCCCTGGGATATGAATTCGAACACCCGAAAGGAAAAGACAGGCTCTCATGCAAAACCTTTGCAGAACCGTTCAAACTTTGTGGGGATGGGTAGCGTCGTTTTCTCGTGTTTGTTGCGTAAAGTCTTGAATGTATATGTTGCTTTGACACTTCTAATAAAAATTTTACACTACACTGTACTCAGCGACTGCAAGAAATACGTCGCTGCCGGGCTTTAATTGTTAAAGTGGGCTTCAAAGAAAGGGCCATGGTTTTAAAGTTTTACTCCGAGTGGGGTTTGTGTGTGTGCGCGTGCGCGTGCGTGTTCGTTGTGCGTGGGCGTGGGTGTGCGTGTGCATGAATGTGTGCGTGCGTGTGCGTGTGTGTGTGGTGAGTGACTTCCAGATTGCACATACCTGATTATGCAGGAAATATGTAACAAAACACTTCGTTTCGTCTGCTTCAATTTTTCGCGCAGCGCACATTATTCTAGCCGACTAATACTGGTCGTGCCCAGATGTGAAACTGTCTGTAACTGGCCGTGGCAGCCCTGCGTGTCCAAGGAGTTTAGCTGCTGGTTCCAGAATTTTGTGTGACAATCCTGGCTGTCTCCTAAAAAAATTCCGGGGTGTAGTATATTGTTGTATTTCACTTCTTTTTCTGAACCCCGCACCAACTTTCTACGGAGTGCCATGTTTTTTGAACATTGACACGTAATTTCCACAGTTTTACTTCGGTAGGGGATAGGTAATTTATCTAGTGCTGATTGGGTGATCATTGTCATGAATTTGCTTTTTGAGAATTCATTCACATATATGCATAAAGTTGGGAATTTAAGCTCCCACGTAGTTAACGCTGCTTCCCCTCGCAACCATCTGCACTGCTTTGTACCCCAAGCTTGGTGCGTCATTTCTCGTATAGCATTCCTGCAAAGAGTGTTGTTTAAACTGTTTTGCAGTAGAAACATTTCTCTCAATTTTTATTTCGAAGCAGCAGCTGCAAACGAACGCGAGCCTCTAATGGCTAGTCTCCATCACTGGCCTATCTGCATGCTAGTCTTAGAAACATGTAATGAAGAAGGGAGGCCCAACTTCAAAATTGCAGTCAGGAATACCAGTCAGCTAATTTTAATGTAAAGCCACCCATGCCCCACCACTTGCTGTAAGTGATCAAGAAAAAGAGGCCGTCTCAGCCAATGGGAATTTTGATGAGGGTTTTTCGGCTACATACAGCCAATGAGAATTCCGTACCCCGATTTGGCAGCCAACTGAAATTTTGCTGACCGGTTTGGTTACGGGGATCTGGGGACGCTTCCTTCTTGCCAGCTGAACCGAGTAGTACGTGAGTTATCACGCATTAAAAAATGGAAACGGGAAAGAGGAGGACGCCGTAACAACTAGTCCGAGTACAGCTCGGATTATTGGGGTTTGGCAAAGTCATCCATTGCAATATATTTTACGATGTTAGTGACCCCTGATTATTGCCCGAACGGTTGGAGACAATTTATCTTTTAACTTTAGTACCACCGTTATCGTGTAGATGTTTAGACATCGCTATGTTTTTCAGACGTCCGGTGGTTGACACGCCTTCATGCTGTAAATAACCAACTTATCGAGTGCAGTACGACTGCATCCTGAGGTATATAACCGGCACAAGGCAGTATAGTGATATACGACCGCACGCCTCTACGATGTTCATCAAAATGGTCAGAACGGGCAGGGGTGAGGATTGAGCACAGGATTCTTGGGTTCTTCAGCGCGAGCTTCCGCTATACATTTCGTTAGATGCGGAAAGGTAGGCCGTGGGCCACCGATATCCCTTAGGGCCTCTGAACTCAATGCGATCCAAATGTGTCTGACTTCACGCCGTAGTAATGCGTGTGCTGCTCTTTCGGTACACCACGCCCGCGCTATGCAAGACGCAAAAAACGTACGGGGTGGTGCCCAGTTTTCCGCTCCAGAAGAGTTTACGTATCAGGGACCTCAATACTGCAGCGCTGACAAAATTCTCGTCATTTCTGAACGATACAGAGTTGGACGGTATTGTCCACAGCCTAAATGTAAAACTCGATCCGAGTTCTCAAGTCAAACCGTTGGCTTGTGTTTGGAAACAAATGAAACATAGAGAAAGAGATGCATAATTGCCTGCATGCACGGATATAGTGGTGCAGCGCACTCGAACCACGTAGCTCATGCGAAGAAATAAACAGTAACAAATGCGTATATGTCACGCTGAAACAGAAATCGAAACCAGTTCAGCGGGATCTACTCTGGCGCAGTAACAGAGCGAGGTTAGCTCCTTCCACCTCTCTCTTTCCCTCCCCCCCTCGAATCTTTCTATCCATTGCCACAGAAACTTGTCCTCGAGTATAGGTTCACTTCTTTGACTCTGGTGCACTCGCCAGTCATGCTTGCCAGCCGTACCGGGACCTGACACCATTACGATAAAGCGGAAATGGCACCAGCTGTAAGAAACCACCCTCCACAGTGGCCGAAGCGAAAGTGGGGACACTGGCCGTTCCCGGAACCGAAATCATCACACCAGTCAACCAACTGAAAAAAAGCCCTGGCAGAGACGAAAATCAAATTCATGGACGCGCTAAGAAACGGCAGTGAGCTAAGCACACTCTACTCCGACGCTACGGACAGCACAAAGTTAGACGTACTGTAAAGGGACACTGAAGTGATTTGTAAACATTGCGAGATTACTAGCGCAAATTCTAAGCTGGATCTCTAGGGCATGGTTCGACCACTCTGCCTGCGTGTGCGCGACTTGTTTCAGAAAAAAAATCAATTAGAAAATGCTGTTGTCCTATCTGCATCCTCCTTGCCGATTTCCTATGACGTTTCGTATGACGTCAAAACGAGATGGCTTGGCTTGACTGCGCTGCTGCACGGCTCGCCCCATCCGGCAGAATCGGTGGGCCCAGCTTTTAGTCGGCCGGCCGCTGGCGGGTCGTCGCAATTCATTCGCTCAGTTTAAACTAATCCACGACACATTTGTGCCAAAAAGAATGTGCCTTTATTTTGTTAGTTTGTAGACTGTATCAAGCCCTAAGTCGAAGTCCCTCCTCACAAGCGCACATGCGACGCTTCGCTGACTGGTACGCTAGTAGAAAATTCCAAGGCCAATTGAAGCCGGAAGAAGGGTCAGCAAAGTTACTATAGGTACTAAGGAATTAAAATCAACCGAAATTTTTATCGTACAGCGTATAACCAAGGTGCTGAAAGCACTATTTGCGCTGGGTGAACTAGCACAGCGGTCAGTACACGTACGACTCCACATATGCGAACACTTTCCGGCATAAGGAATGCAGCCACTGGAAATCGGATATTTGTGGAAATTCGAGGTAGGCTTACTGCATGAGCCCTATTCAAGAAATAGGAATATAAGCTGCTTGGAATGCTAAAGCTAATAAAAATGTAAAGTAGGCTATACATTATATACTTTGTATTTGCGCCCCTGAGAGTGTTGGCTTACGGCCCGCCATTGTGCTTCCGGCAGCGCTTGCTTGTGCACGCGAAATGCGGAGCTCTATCCAAGGAGCGGCTTCGGCGGGCCCTTCGGCCTGTGGTAACAGCATCACTGCTCAGGATTCTGACGTTATCAAGTTGTGCTTCCCCAGTTTCCAACAGGCCAGTCGGTGTTAAACACGATTTTCTTTCATGCGGACATGCGTGCACGCCCGTCTGGCACTCCTCCTTTATGTGTTTGCTTTGGGAGGTGTACCAGATGAATCACGCCTGGGCCGTGACCTTCAAATCGGCGGACGACGTCAAGAAGATCCTGGCCATGAACGATGCAAGGTGAAGGACCAACGCTGTATCGTCGTCGACCCTACTAACCAGGATGTGCGGCTGAAACTGCAGTGGCTGCTCTAGAACGTGGCAGACAACGCCATTCGCTCTGCGGTGGCACCGTACGGGCGTGTCGGCGAGGTGCGTAAGAAGGGGTGGCGCGTTAACGGCAGTCAGTACAAGTGCTGGACGCTGCGTTCGGTGACCCTCAAATCGAAGGCTTCGCACGAACTTCGTGTGGCGGGGGACAATGCCCTTGTCGTCGCCGCCGGAAGGGCCCCGCAGTGTTTAAGCTGCAACCTGAAGGGTCACGTCAGGCGTGACTGTAAGGTACCGAAGTGTTCTTCATGCCGTCGCTTCGGGCATGACGCGAGGTCCTGCGTCAAGTCGTACGCTAGATTCACCGGTCAAACGAGAGAAGGCGACCTCCGCGAACACGTTATGGACGAGGCAGACGCGGAGGAGACGGAAATAAGAGTCATCAATGAGGCACCGAAGGAGCCGACGTCGGCGGGACTGGTCGAGGTCAAGGCTGGCCAGCGAGCTCCTGAAAAGGAGCACCCGGTCGAGCCGAAGACGTGTTCCACCTTGTCGCGTCGAACGAGGCCAGCAGTACCCGAGTGGCGAGTCAAGAAACGACGGTGGCGTCGGCTCTCGTAGTGCACGCCGTGAAAATGGACCTCAGTGGTGCGGCCGCAAAACGGCAGCGTAGAAGCAAAGGAACCGGGCAAGGTGGCGGACTTCCCAGCAGCGATGAGCCGCCTACCAAGGCGGTTACAGTGAGACGTCCGGGCTCCAAACCTAGGCCCAGACCAAACGATGCCACCGGCTACCCCCACTTAACACCTCCCAGGCGGCACAGAAAGTGTGCCCCAAGACCGGCCCGTCTATGGCCGCTTTCTGGCATGTCCGGCCAGCATCCAAGGTTCTGGCAGCCACTGATCATGCGTTGAACGGCCAACATTCGGCAACCAGCGCTTCGGTATTTTTCCGTCCGCCCGTGTCCGGACGCACAACGGCAGCTACCCGGCTGCCAGATATTCAGTTCTCTTACGGCTGCCGATGTTGAGAAAGAGAACGGCCGAAGTACGGCCTTAGGGCATCCGTTTTTTTCTTCGGGAAGCGGTATCGGTCGAAGCACGGCAAGCGACCGGCCACAGAATATGCGTATTCTTGCGGCAGTTGGTGTTCGAAAGGAGACCGGCCGGAGCGCGGCTGCCGTGCATTCGTTGTTTCAACGGTGAAACCGCGCGTCCGGCGGTAGAATATCGTTTTCTTGGCAACCAGTGTTTGAAGGATACCGGCCGAAGTACGGCCCCAGAATATACGTTTTTCATTCGGTTAGCTGTCCTCGGCCGAATTACGGCAAGCGAATGGCCACAGAATTTTGGCAACCGGTGTTCAAGAGGAGACCGGCCTACGTAAGGTATCTGGTTATACGTCATTTTTTCGGCAAACGGCATACAGCCGAACAACGGCACGCGCCTGGGCGCCGAGAATTCATGCACAGACGTGTTTGGAAGGAGACCGACCGGTTTTTTTCCTGGGGGGGAAAAAGCCGTTAGGGAGCCAAACGACGGGGACGCGTTTTTTATCCGCTCCGTGTTTCTACGTTTTAAATGAACGAACATCGTTTGTCAAACAGTAATGAGTGTTCTCGGTGAACGGGCAAGGTGCAAGGACTCACTGGACATTAGCAGGGAACCTTTTAGGCCATCGAAATGTCATTTATTGCCACAAGAAGACTGTGCCACACCGACGGGTGAGCTAAGCCTCGCCAGTCATCGCCGCTACCACGCCTCTGCCGCCGGCTTCGTCGACGCATCAGCTCGAGGCTATTCGCCCCCTCAAGAAATGGAGAGCATTGGAGACATCGACCCGGCAGAGATGTCCGATCCGAGATGGAGATGGTTCACCAAAATAACTGGCCTTCAAGGGCGTCGAGCAAGCGGCCACCACGCAGGAGCTAAACCGCCACCATGTCAAGGACTCCCCACCAAAGAAAGGCAAGTGCGAGCAAAAGCGCAAGTTATTCTGCTTACAATTAAACTGCGACAAGCGATGTTGCACTATGTTGTTGGTGATAAACGTAGAAGAGACTCGCTCGTGCATTGGTAGGATCAACTTCATGCCCTGCACTATGTTACTTCATGGGATTTTACGACTACCTATTTAGAAAAAAAATTATTTTAAAATTTGCGATAACAACAGAGCCTTGTCACTGACCAAGCCTAGCTGTTAATTTAGTTTCGATGTTGAAGGTGAGCTTAGCTACTCTTGGGATATGACTCATTTGGTTAAACATAATCACCAGAATCCTAGCAAACACGGATTTTGTCAGGATTTTCTTGCTCAACGCAGATTGTTGAGTTCACGCACGATTTGGCTCTTGCAATAGATAAGCTTAAAGTGGTTGACTGTATATTCTTGGACTGCAAAAAAGCAAATGATGGTGTTCCATATCACCTTCTGCGTAGTACATTTCATGCTATGAACTGAATGAATTGGTTTTTGCATTGTTATTACTATTGGCCCTGTAGCTTTGTTCAAAAGTACTGTGTAGTTTACCGGACATTAGCGAATGAACGTGATTCCGTATACCTGCAGCTTTATTCGAATTTAATAACATCCTGGTGTGCTGATTCAGAAAAGTTTTTGGATGTTAAACAGTGTGTTAACGGCACCTTTACAAGAAAACCTTATTCCAAATTCCAATTGAATACGTATACCGTAAGTTATGCTGCTGTGACAACGGCCGAGTGATATAAATACCTAGGAGTTTATTCAGGGAGTGGTTAGAGGTTAAATAGGCAGGTTCACACCATAAAAGTTACGGCTGCATATGTTTTTGGCTTTCTGAGACGACATTTCAGTGAACCTCCATCTAACTGAAAAGAACAACCGTATTTTACTCATGTGCGCTCAATCTTGGAGTACGCATGTGTTTTCGTGGATCCCTACACCAAAGAGCTGGTTGATACGCTCGAAAACATACAGAATATGTCAGTGCGATTCGTATTAGGTAATTGGCACGCTCAACTTAGCATGAGAGAAAGTAAAAGTAAACTGAAATGGCAGGACGTAAAAGGTCACAGACGAAACCACAGGTTGAACTTTTTCGTAATATCTATCATTCGAAAACTGGAGTAGAAGGGGATAAGTATGTCCAAGCGCCATTCTACATATCGCAAAGTGGGACCGCTAGCTTAAAGCAAATTATTAACTTTCCTTAAAGGTGACGCCTTGCGCGATTCATTTTATTTTACATCAATACTGCAGTGTAATTATCTTCCACGTATGATTGCATTAACTGTTTATATTGACGATTTTCAGCGCGCTTTATGGAATTATTTTGTTATTTTGTCTCATATTTAATGCTTAGTGTTATGTATCTCCCTTCTGTAATGCATGCAAAGGCAAGCAGGCATAAAAAAAATAAAACAATGAATAAATAAATGAATAAAAATAAAAATAACAAACAAATAAATAAATAATAAACTTCCAGAGGCCCAAGTTTGCCTCCGACGCGTTGAGAACCCTACGCATTCAACCTTGACCAATAAAATATTTATTGCCCTATTCGTTGCAGTATGCAAGGTTTCCTGTATGCATGCTACCATTGCTATGTTATTGGTTTGAAACAAATTATGTAACTCTAATTTTGCGCCTTTCCTTGCATGAACACAGAGGGATGCAACTGCAGCCACCTGAAGCAGGGCGTCATTCGCAACGCGTCTAGAATTTTTTGAACGTAGTATGACATTAGAAGAAAATTAAGTTCTTTTGGACTATTAGTGGTGTGGACGTATACTCATGAAAACAACATTAAAATAGATTGAAAATGAAAGTACCTGTTCGCTCCTTCTTAGGATCAGCCCTGCGCAAGATCATCAGAAAAGTGATCGAGTAGAAAATGTCTTTGCAAGAAAAATGGGCAAAAACTGGACATACTTTTTTGTGAAGGAGTTATATTAAATGCTCCTGAGTGTTTTGTTGAGAACCAAAACGCTTCGTAAAGGCATTCACGCCGGTTTTATATACATCAAAATTGGTCAAGCAACTGTTATAAAAATAGTATATGACTTCAGTTCAAGCATAACAAAAATAAACATAATCTTTCATTAGAACCATTGCATATCCGACGGCAAATCGCGCTTCTATGCATGTTCCACAAATACATTATTCGTGCCAGACCCTCCCCATTACCCACTGTAAACCCTCTTTCCACATCACGCAGATTATTTAATCAACGCAGCGTCACCAGAATCTACGGCACCACACACTCTTTCAATTCATCTGCTCCCCGTGCTAGCCGGTTGTGGAACATCTGCCTGATAATATCGTATCGCTGACTAACCCAGAAACATTCCGCCATCACCTGCACAAGCATTTTATGTGAAACCACCAAACAGGAACGCTGGCGTTCCTTTCTGTTAGCACCATGATGTTTTCCTTTTTCTTCTTTTTTTTTTGCTGTTGCGGCTACCACACTAGATGTTATTATTGATTGTTCGTATTGTCTTGCCACTCTTGCTAGCTGTTATCATGTTCTTTTCCTCTTGTTTCACTGACGTGTTGCTGTATTATATATCTAGTTTTTGTATAACTTCTCTTGTTATTTTTGTTTATCTGCTGTTTTTGCCCCCCTTACCCAATGCCCTGCCGGCCTGTAAGGTATTTTGAATAAATAAATTATGTAGTCATAGCATGAAAGTGTTCCGGAATTTTGCCCTAAAAGAAATTGGCTAAAAGCGGCGCAATATATCTCTCTGAAATTCAACCCACAAAAGTATGCGCCTTCCGCCCCCCCCCCCTCCTCTTTACCCCATTTATTACAGGTAAGCCGCCCATAGAGGATATCAGGACCTGGACAATACATCTATTCAAGCTCTACAAAGAACTGAATATTTTCTGTGTTCGGCAGTAAAGAGGCACAGTAATTAAAGGAACAACAATTTGTGAGCACTGTTTAATAAATGAATTTTGCTGTCAACTGAGGCTGGTAATTAGGAAGGCTGCGCTGAAAGCTTGACGGCTGGTGGTTGCGCGGAGCTCACTTTGATGTGGCTGCATTGGACCCAAAATGCTGGGTAATGGGCTGCTTCTGCACTGCGCGAATGAGTCATCTGCTTGTACGACATGCAGTGACCGGCCTCAGTACAGTTAAAGGGGCCCTGAAAGGCATTTTGAGCACACTAAATGAACTAGCGCAATCGCTAGATTGGGTCGCCAACGTCACCTGTGCCAAGTATTACTCTTTTACGCGCAGCGGAAAGCTCACACTTTTGTTGCAAAGTTTGTCGCTTTTTTCTCACCCTTTCCTTCGTGTTTTTGGACGCCGCCATCTTCACATGTCTACATCATCGATTCCCAGATGTTCGTCATGAGCTAGACATCCTGCTATTGGGGCGGCTTTTTCACGCACTTCCGGCAAAGAGATGAGTCGTCTGCTCAGCGTCGGCTCGCCGGCTGATCTGCCAGCGGAGTGCCGGAGTGCTTTGACATTTACGACAAACGAAACAAGTGTAAACAAACGCTTAACCGTTTGTATTGAATGCAACACGGCCATAACACGACGTGGATTTATCTTACGTGAGTACGTACCAAAGAAAGTCCCGTGGCACTTCTTTGGTGCAATCGCAGAGAACGCCCTGAGCCGAATGTCCGGGTTTTACGCGTACATTTTATTCAACTTCAAACAATCCAGAGATGCGTTTCGAACGAACGCAACGTCACAACATGCGTTGCAAGTCTGAACCGCGATTGACAGACGATGAGTTGCCTCCTCCTGCCCGTCGTAAATACGGCACTCACCTCACACCCGGTTTGCGGGGACGAGCAGCAAGTCACAACTCTGGCGCGCAAGCGAGAAGGCTTTTAGCCAGGCACACTGCACATACCCCATGCGAGGTTGAGTGGTACGTCGTTCGAGAAAGATAATCCAGACCATGGGAAGCACTATCCACCCGCAGAAGTACAATGTCGCATTTCATCGCGAAACGAACGCGTTCACACACACAGGAGGCGATGCACACACACACACAGCTTCAGTCGCTGCATTGGCTTAGCTGCAAGCTTCGTTCGGACAATCAGCGATGCTACGACGATACAGAGCTGCGTGAGGACGACGTGCTAACCACTTCACGTATTAAAAACACAGGGGCAAAGAACTAGGTTCATCGGAAGCAAAAAATCTTTCCTCCATTATACGCCTCGAGCGCGGCCTGTAGGGGCGCCACTGAAATCCCCCTAGCGGCCCGTTTCGAAAGCAGGCGCGGGAGTCCGCGTCCGGCTCCCCAGTGCCGCCGCTGCTTTTGCGGCACGTTCACGCCTGAGATTTACCGTTTGCGGGCGTTTGAAATCAGTGTTTATGTGGAGCAGTCACTCTGTTCGCAAATGGGTGTGTTTTACGAGAGTATAAATGTTTCTGGCGCGACCTTAGTGTGGTATATTCGATCTGTATAAGCGCCAGGTGTGTTTCACAGGCCAGCGTCGCGGAACGGCGTATGATGGAGTCGATTGTAGTTAACGTTACTGACCTGAATTTACTAGCAGTGTCTCCGTACCCAACGGGTCCTCAGATGTTCATGATACGGCTATACACTACAATTTAAATCGGTTTGTTCGCAATCAGCGGAGCACTCATACCTGACAGCAAGCCAGTTACGTTTGCTAATAAATACCTCAGATATTGATCACCACCATTTACAAGCCAGTCTGCGGTAATTTCGGGAATATTCAACAAAGTACGATGGACAATGCATAATTATACTCGGGGATCAGCACACGACAGAGCCGTCTTGTCGTGAGGTGAGCGCCGGCAAACATTCATCTACATATATCTTCTGCGAGCGGCGGAGACGGCTTAGAATATAATCCGCGCCCGCGACTAATCCTTCTTCGAAATATCGTCATATGGCACAGGGAGCCTGCAGAATAAATAAAGCAGAAACTGAAATCAGAGGACCTTATCACATACCACATGTGCACTCTTCCAACGACACCTTTCATCGCTTGTTGAACAGCCTGCCCTGTATACTTCCAAAGATGCGTCCGCCGTACGATAAGCTGTTTGTTGAAGTAGAAAAACAAAAGGAAAGTGAACGCGAGATTTGTGTGTGATTACTAAAACGTTCATTGCTTGATTCCGCTCCTCATTTGTACACAGCGTCCCCCTCCCCTCCCCCCCCCCCCGATGTCTCACGAAATAGCGGTGCATTTCGCGTATAGTTGGTCTGGTGAACCCTACCTGGCTTAAGTTTCGACGAACGTCTTTAGCATGTCAGAAGCTGCACTGTGTTTTTTTTTTTTTCATTTCTGTTAGAGCTATTACGTTTCTTAATTCCGCACTTGCACAGCATTTATTTTTTCCGTGCTTTCATTAACTTGCCTTGGTTCTTGCTATATGGCGTGTGTGGGCACATATTTAACGACGCACAGGCTTGGAATATACTTAACATTTTCGCAGGGTTTATATCTTATAAGAGGCATAAGTTATTGTCTTGGATTGGGTAATCACATCCCCGATACATATTTTTCTGCGATGTATATATTCCAAACGAAGCCGCATTCGTTGTCCACGCAGCAAAATAAAGCCAACCTCTCATTGTGCCAGTATCAGGTCTAAACGAGGCGACAAGTAGAATTCATTTGTGCCTGATGTTTGGTGAGGTGACAGGGGTTGGTGATACGTTGCTGCCGTCGCCGACGCCCGGAAGAGCGGCGACGACGAAGCGCGAAGAACCGCGTCCCCGGGTAGCTCTTGCAGGCGATCGCGTACTCTACGAAGACGCAGCTACTTTTTAAATGACAAACGTACCCTTTGCCTATAGACGTCACCCATAACAAGTTTTTTTAGGGCGCGGAAAGGGAAAGAAAAGAAGCGAAACAGAACCAAAAAACTGCACGAGCCTCTATCAGTCACGCAGCGCAATCCCGTCAACACCGCGGAAAAGCGGCGGCAGGCGGCGCAGCGATCGCGAAGCTCGAGGCGTATAGGCTCTTGTGCAGGAAAAGCTGCTCTGCCAAGTGTTTGGAAAGACCTGCTTTGTGTCCATGCGAGCGTGCGTGCGGCGTGCGTGCGTGCGTGCGTGTCCGCGTGGGTGCATCTTACATGCAAGGTTTTTGTGGTTTGTTTTGCTATAGGGCTCCAGGCAGCATTCCATTTTTGTTGACGGGATAGCAAGCCTGATACCGAAGGTGCCGCAGCCTGCTGCCGGCGCTATTTCTCTGCTGCTTTCCCTTGCAGGCTCGGTTTTGTACGCCAAACGGACCATAAAGACAAATCCCAGCATTGCATAATATGAAAAAAAAAAATAGCCTTTGGTAACTCACTCAACTCCACTACGGCCTTAAGCATGTTATTTCCGCGAGAAAAGATAAAAAAAATATATCGAGAAGCACTCAAATTTTCTGCCGCACAACGTCAGGAGAAACGTGATAAGATACTGCGTTAATTCCTTGTAAGCATTCAAGTGATACAATAAAACAGAACAAGGAACATCACTAAATCCCACAGTTTAAATCCCACTAAATGACTAAACAGTGGATTTACGTAGTCCCTTGGTCGGTATAAGGGCTGGGGGAAGAAGTGCATCTGCTGCGTTGTCATTACAACTGACCTAATTGTTTAAAAGTGATTTAATTTCTCGCCATGTTTATTGGAAAAAAAAATTTGAATGAACAAATCCTGCATTGGTGTTTTCTTTTTTTCTTTTTTAACTACCTGACTTTATAATTGCCCTTCGCTTATAATTCAGGTGTGAACCGGTTCGCGAACCGGTTCGGCGCAAGATTTAGTCGCTCCGGAACTGAACCAGAACGAATAGAATTTACCGAAGCCGAACCATAATCGAACCCGTATTTTTTATGGTTTGACACACTGATTTAAACAAACCCACTCACTCTACCTCCAGAAAAATCAAGGCAGCAGTCAGGCAATGAAGTGACTTATTTGCCATTACATGGTGGCAATTAAAAGTGCGAGAGGCACGCGCTTCTAGTGGCACCGGACGTAACTTCTTAAAGACACTCTGAACGCGTGATGCCTAATTACTATATCCTGAAAAACAGAACGAACGAAAAAACAGAAAAAACTCGACCGTTCAGGCCATAAACAGACAATCAATGTCGTGCAGTTATGTACGGCTATGTTGTAGTGCACAACAGGTCATCGGCTCTTCTTTTTTTCAGTGACAGACCTCCATTCCTTTCCCTTATACTCGCAGTGGCATTTCTTTCTTTCTTTCTTTCTTTCCAGCGCTTTCCTCGAATGGAGATTTCGTTCTCTCTCTGAATAATGTAAATAGACAGACCACTTTCAAAAGAAGCCAATATTTCTTTGTGCTTCACAAAGGACAAAAGTAACCGAAGTGATTTGCAAGCATTCCTTGTAGTCATTCAGCATGAAGCAACCTTCTCTGTCTGCGGCCAACATAAAAGCGCCAACGAATTAGCGTGTGTCCCAACATTCCCTCGTGAGGGCTGTTCAAGAACATATACATGTTCCGTTTTTTTTATGTACGCGCGTGTGTTCGCATAGCTTTAACATGAACACTTCTTCCGGCTGATTTATTTTACGTTTTCACGTGTGTTAAAAGAGCTTGTCGCAATGATTCTTGGTTCGTGACTTGAGGACAGAAAATACGGCGCTAAACCATCTTGGATGAAGTGAGGCGAAATAAACATATATACACAGGCACCAATTTACGGGTGTCGAACATTAGCTTAGATCAACATCGAAAAAGGCGATGTCTCGAGACAAGCGGTCAATTCTTTCCATTTGACTGACGCTGACAAAAGCCGCCTACTCCCGTCACGGTGCTGATTCTCGCGGCGACTGTTTACACCTAGAACTGCCATCTGAGGCAAACCAAAAGCGACAACCCCTTTTAACCCATTCGAGCCAGAGAAGTCCATCCCCTAAAGCGGGACACAAGTACTGTCAGGGATTCGATGCGAACTACGGCAGAACAAAGGGAGGAAGGGAAGTTGTCATGCATGGGCTGTGTCCCCTTTCCCGGTGCAGACACATAAATCTTGAGCCTCCACAACCCTTGCTTAAGAACCCTTTCGCGGTGGTTCATAGCCACCAGCACTCTGCTTCCCAGTTAATGTGCGTTTGTGTTCGCAAGTGTCGCAAAGTACGCGCTCCTCATCGGTATTTATAGCCCCTGCCCGTCTATTGTAAAAGTCCTGTTGGTGTTTGGTGCGCGCGACGCCGCGACCCACCAGGCTATTTATTGCCGCCGCTTAGCGCTGAAGCTTTGTCCGCGCTGGTGATTTATAAAGCGGAGAGAAACTTCCCAGCTAGCGAGCCACCGGTCAGTCCGTAGGTGATAAACATGCAGCCTGCCGGACAGAGAGCCACAAAGGGGTAATGGAGTCATTACAGCGTGACACTCCGTCCGCCCTCATGTACGCTCGCTTGGCTGCCTGCCGGTCAGTGGCCGACGATTCTGGTCAACGCCCAGTGTGTTCTTGGCATTTCCCAGTGGCTGGAGTCGAAGTGAAAATGTGTGGACGTATAAAACGTGGCTCCCGTAAACTGCGCCGCTGTTAAGTCGCCCGTGAAGCTTAAATGCGGCGAACTCGTGGGTCGTTCTCGTTTTGTTGAGCCCATGCTGAGCCCACAAACGGTTTATGTTCCCTCGCTTTGTCATTCCGTTTAACGGGACACCAAAACCAAGGGGGGAAGTGGCTGCGTATTCACGTCAAGAAACACAATACGGTTTCATAAAAAACTCGAACGCTACGCTTCAATTTTTGAAGGGAGAGAGAGGGAGCGAGAGAGAGAAAGACCACTACAAAAAGAGAACTGGCGAAGGTTGCACTAAGTCGCGCAAGGCTTGATCCAAAGCGAAGCTGCAGGATTTCGTTCTACGTCAGCGCTGAAGGACACATCCCCACACATTTGCACAAGTTTGAAATTGTCTATTTACATGTTCCGTCGTCTCTCTGCACTGTGCTAGTGGTAGTCATCGTCACATGCATCAATATAGTCGTTTTCCTCGTACCAAAGCATTACATGCGCGGTAGCGCTTGACGACAGCTGAGCCGCAGCGGCGGCGCGTACGTGCACGACGAATGCGCGGCGTTCCTAAAATCGCATGGAGGTTCCGTGGAGCAAGTGCTGCGCCAGCTGTGTCGTTGTTGGTTGGTAGGCAGCGCGAGACGCTCCTAGGGGTTTTTTTTTCAGAGAGAGAGAGAGGAGAGAGAGAGAGAGAGAGAGAGAGAGAGAGAGAGAGAGAGAGAGAGTAAACTGTATTCAGTTTGCCAACTGCGATGCTTAGGTCGTCGGCCGTGAGCCCCAGAGCTTTTGTGTGTGTTGTGTGTGTGGTGTGTGTGTGGGTGTGTTGTGTGTGTGTGCGTGTGCGTGTGCGTGTGTGCGTGGTGCGTGGTGCGTGTGTGTTGTGTGTGTGTGTTGTGCGTGTGCGTGTGTGTGGTGTGTGTGTGTGTGACCGCGAGGCACGCGCTCGCTCACGATCGCTCTACATTTTCTGGGTGTTTTTAACGTTTCACGCGTTACGCGTTACGCGCCGCACATCAAGACCAGCTACGACAGCTCCGCTGTCAAAAAAAAAAAAAAAAAAGGACGTGCGGAGATGCCTGAGAACATCGAGTTTTGAATGAGAAACTTTAATACCGGATTGACCGCCGCGGGGTGTTCTTTCGTAGGGCTACGTTGACGTTCTAGCTCAATGGGATTTGGCGAAACAGCCGTGGGCTTCTGACAGCAGCTTTCGTCGTCACGGGCCAGTGCACCTAAGAGGGCATGTCTTCACAAGCCAACGACGCTCCGAGCAACGTCAAATTCATTCTACGCCGAATCGCGTCCGCCGGTTGTCTAAGTTTTATAAGCTGAAAGCCACAAAAAATTCTCTGTGCGCCACCTTTATAGTGAGCTGAAGCCGCCGATCTGTAGTGGTGTTCATACACACAAATCACGTTCATTTAGCGCCCTCCTCGTGTGATTTAAGCACCATAAACTGAGCTGCGCCTGCGCTAATTCGCCGGTCGGGCCTCACCCGTTTACAACAGGCAGCGGGCGGATGATCCAGTTAATTTTAACCAACTTTCAGCTTCAATCGATTTCTAATCAACTCATCTTTCTAAGCCGAAATTTAAAGCTCTGATGAAAATTGCCAGCATCCGTGAGTGATCACTCCCACTTTCTTTTTGTGGTGGTTGCTCGGGGTATAAATTTTAAGCCGACTAAAATACGCATTACGAGCATTATCCTTCGAGAACCGTCCAGAAAAAAATCTAGAAACGGCCGCCATGTCGCTACTCAAGCACAGCGATCACTATCTATACATAGCATGACCCCATAGATAAAAACCACAAACATAAAGAAAACAAGTTGACGGTTCCAGATAAGATCCACCTATAGGCCTCGTTCCAGTTATTTTTTCGCTCGGATCCACATAAAATATGTGGATCACCCTTTTTAACTGGAACTTATATGGAACCAGATTAAGAGTGAGGGAAGCAACCATGCTGGGCTATCCTTCACTGAGGCCGTGGAGTGGCCACTAATTACGACAGCAGGAACGCGCAGTGTACCGATGTACGGACGGCTGACTTTCGACTCCGACCAACGTGACTACACGGTAAGAAGACACGCATTACATAGAAAAAAAAATCCCGGGCCATGTCTACTAACGTGTAACCTGGGGAGGAGCGAAGAATGTAGTATATAAGTGTATTCTTGTCGCCTTGGCATTTTTTCGCCAACGGAGATGAAACCATTGGGGAGTAGAGGTATACAGCTTTGCTGTAGAAGTCTCTTGTCTTTGAAGCACGAAGATTTCTAGTGCGAGGCGTAAGTGAGTGTCCCGGTGTTTTTTAGTACGCGTTACGAAGCGCTCCAGCGCGATGCGTAAACGAATGTCTCGGTTTTTTTTTTTTTTTTTTTTAGTACGCGTTACATTCTAGCGCGAGGCGTAAACGAGTTTCCCCGTGTTTTAATACCGTGACTACATGAGACGACGATTACGACGACGTTATGACACAACAACAGCCCCAGCCCATGAGGGGCTTCGCCCTTAAAATTATCGCCTCATACCGCTGGAGTTGACGCCTGCGCAGCAACATTCACGCACACAAGTGCAGAATTGCCAGGAGGCCCGGCATGGAAACCTTACGTCTCGCAGTCTCAATTTCTGCTTTTCTTTTCTTCTCGTACTGGCATGCCCCTCTCACACACGTGCGGTCGTGCAGATAAGGGGGATGCGGTCGCAGTCGATTGTCCCCCCGACGCGCGTGCGCGCGTGCATTCCCGTCGACGACAGCGTGCATGAAGCGTCGGTGGCTCGCACGGAATTCTTATTGGCATTCTTACGGGCTTGATAAATGACCCGCGATGCCCACGCATTGTGGCCGCGGTAGCAGCGTCCATATTAAAACCAGCAGCCCCGTGGGCGACGGGGGAGCACTCCTTTCTTTTCCGGGCGAGACATTGTCGTAGATAACGCGTGCTCGACAGCGGTGTGGCACGCACGCTTTGTGTGCGTGTAGACGCCCACGCGGGAGGAAACACGCCTGAAAGCCACGTGCGTTGCGTCAGCGTGCACAAAGTCGCTACTGACCGCGATGGCCAGGGGGGAATGTGTAGGAGGCAGTAAATAGAAATCGAGGAGGGACACCGTTCATTGAACCGAAATGACAAGAAAACTGTGGTTCATTCTTCTGTCATAGGAATCAGCAAAATACGAAAGTGAAAAATGTGCAGCGAAATGTGCAGCTGAGCATGATTTGCGGGTCGGCGGCTGTCTTGTGGGTGTGCTTGGCGAGAGACGTCCTGCTGGCGGGTGTCTTCGGCAAAGGTGAACTGGCGTCATTTCCGTGACGGATATGACGTCAGTGAAATTTTCGGGTGTCGCGGCATAAACACATTCGTGTTAAAATATAAAACCCGAAAACGAACAACCCTAAGTATAACGTACTCTTTAGTACTAAAGGTTGCTTCCCCGCAAGAAGACCCAGTGTGCAGGGGTGCACTCTTTAGAGGCAACTTGCTTCGTTGTACTGGCGCAACTTCCGTGACGGATATGGCGGCAGCGAAATCTTCGTGTATCCGCGAATAAAACACTTTCGTGTTTAAAAAAAGGCTCGCGTTTAATACTTCTAAAAGTTATCACAAGCGAATGCTAAGATTATGCACACAGTTTTTCATGAAATGTCACCTTTGCTTGAGACTTCGGAGCTTGACGTCTGGCTGTTTGTATACAGGATGATTGGATTCCGGATGACGGCCGCTTTTCTGATGGAGCGAGAACTCCCGTGCGTTGAGATGTGGGCGCCCGTTAAAGATCCCCAGGCGGTCGAACTCAATACGGAGCCCTCCACTACGGCGCGCCTCAGAGCCCAGGTGTAGCGTCGGCACGGTAAACACCTCAATCAATCAACCAATGCTGGGATTTAGCCTTTCGCTTGGCTGAAAGGCACCCACAGGTAGCCGAGCCGGCGCACCATCGATGGCGAGACAAGGAAACCAAGCGCAGGCGAAGCAGCCGTTCACCCTCGCCTTGTCACGTGGCTCCGCAGCAGCGAGGCTCTTCGCGAGCGAAGCGATAAGAATTGCTCACCTTGCGCACCGACCGCCGTAGATCTATACTACGACGCGATGAATGACTTGAAAATATGAAATAGCTTCTTCTCTGAATAATAAAAATAAAATGTGAGCGGCATCCTCAATTCAGAAGACCGCGGAATATAGTCGAAAGCGGCCGTCTTGGGAAGTTGTTGGGATCTACTCATTCGGGCCATTAACCTGTGTTCCTATTCTCAACCGTCTGCAGCGTTGACTCAATTTTGAGTGTCCTGCCCTTAATGCCGCATATTGTAGAGCGAACGCTCTATTACTTCACGTACTAACCGAGAAAACGCCTCGCTCCGTAAATCCGATTTTCAGGCTCAGTCGAGGTGAAGACAGCGTGTCATGCGGTTGCGCGGAGTGATCGCGTCCCGTCTAACCGCTCGTTTGTTCCGAGGCGAGGAGAGGGGTATAACGGGAAAGAGTAAGGGAGGCGCAGGAGGTATCAAAGTTCACTGCGCGTTCTCTCTCTCTCTCTCTCTCTCTCTCTCTCTCTCTCTCTCTCTCTCTCTCTCTCTCTCTCTCTCTCTCTCTCTCTCTCTCTCTCTCTCTCTCTCTCTCTCTCTCTCTCTCTCTCTCTCTCTCTCTCTCTCTCTCTCTCTCTCTCTCTCTCTCTTTCAGATAGGCGACCACTGTGCCCAGCAGTGTCCGTATTTTGTCTTTCGCTGCAATTGTGTGTGCGTTCACTCCGTGCTCTAGGCGCGAGAACCCAGCTTTCACTCAACAAACTTCGTTTAACCGCGTTCAACCACGGCATTTATTTTCTATAAACCGAATCACTTCCACTTCTCCTTTCTCTTCCGTTTTGGGGAAATTAAGAGCTTCACGAATGGTTTGTAAAGTACACCTGCATGTGGTTGTTCCGTCTAGAGAATGACGTAGAAATTACCCAGTACTTTATCCCGCTGGGTAATGGCCGACAGGCGGCTTGGACGCCTTCCTCATGTATGTTTAGGTATGTATACATGTACAAATATGTATACCATGAATGTGTTGACATTACTTTACAATTGCAGGTGCATATCTAACCATTTTTAGAAGCAACGTTTAACAAGCTCGGTCAATTCATTTACCGCTTTCAAAATTCTGTGACATCACGCGTTGTCTAATATAAAAAAAACAATGTAGGAGGGTATAGTACCCTCTTTATTCTTTCGCATTTACCACGTTTCAAACTACTGACGCTGCCCCGAGTGCGTTCCCAGGGCCTGCAGGCCAATTTGTTTGCACGCTTAAGTGCCCTTTTTGAAGATTAAAGCGGAACGAATGTTCACATTAGGGTCAAAACATTAGATAATAACCCAGTGCGTTCTCCTCCTCTTATTTACATCCGCTTTTTTGTGTTGTTTCTTGTGT